>JAKSZP010010802.1:0-112376 GCA_022478985.1 Massospora cicadina
AACATGCTCTCTAAGGGTCAAATCTCCAAAAGCCTCGCCGGTATGCTCCTCCCTCCTGTTTTAGAAAAGTATGATGGATCGCTTCATCCCTGAGTTTATTATAGTAATATGAACAACGTGGCAGTTACTGACCCCCATCCGCCCCCCTGGAGCAACAGATTACCCGCTACGTGGAGAAGGCTAAGGGTGTTCAACAAGATGGACTGCTTTAACGCTTTCAATCAGATCCGCATTAAATAAGACCAGGAGTGATTGGCTGCTTTTCATACTTGGAAATGATCTACCAGTTCAGGGTCATGCCGTTTGGTTCAAAGAACGTTACCTCCTGTTTGCAGAAGTTCATTGATGTTGTTTTGGGAGGCCTTATGAGTATCTGTGTGATTGCATACATGGTCAATATACTGGTCATCTCTCCAGATGCAGAATCTCACAACTGCCACCTTGTGTATGTCATGGAGAGACTTTCACAGCAAACCTCACAATTAAGGCCAGCAAGTGCGAGTTCTTCCAGTCCAAGGTTGAGTCCTTAGGAAACATCATCTTCTCCAACGGTCACATGTTTGCCTTGAATAAGGAAGCAGCCATATGCGATTAGGCTACCTCCTCATCCCTCACAGAGTTACGCAGCTTACTTGGGACGTTTAACTTCTCAATAAGTTTACCCCCCCAGCTCTCATAAGTCGCCTCCCCTCTCTAAACCGCTTCAGGGAAGAAGATTTCAGTTGGACCACAGAATGCAACGCCGCGTTTAACGCCATTCTGTCCATAATATTTTCCATCCCAGTATTAGCACATGAAGACCCCAGACGCCCTTTTATTGTCGCCACTGACGCTTCCAACTTTGCGGTGGGAGCTTCTCTGTTGCATGAGGGGAGGATGGGGTGGAACGTCCTCTTGCTTACTTTTCTAATAAAATGATCTTGGAGCAGCTCAACTATGGTATTTATGATAAGGAACTTCTTGCAAATGGTGGCGCCAGTGCTGTACTGGCGCCACCATTTGCATGGGTTCAAGTGGCCTTTACTGTCTGCACAGACCAAAAGACGTTGATGTACTACCGCTTCCCCAGAAGCTATCCCCTCGCCAGTACCAGCGGTTGGAAATCCTGTCATTGTTTAATTTCCAATACGACTTTATTAACGCACCCAGAACCTGTTACCAATAGCTCTATACCAGAACCCTGCCTTTTCCCCTGATCCTGCACTAGTTGACGCCCACAATACCCAGGTGTTGATTAATCTAGAACAGGTAAAGGAAAGCTTACCGTCCAACCCCCCGCTCTGCTTATGATGGAATCTTTGGAAGGGGATAATGAACCCCTGCCCACATTAGTTGTCCCAACCCCTGTCGGCTGACTATGACAAGATTAAGCAGGCCTTCCATAGAAATAGCAAACCCGTGGACAAAGGCTACCAGTTTATAGATGCTGTCATCCTCCATCAAGGTAATTGGTGAATATCACCTGGACCCCTGCAAGAGGAAGTGATCCGCAAAGCTCATGATCTTCCAACTGCTGGCCACCCTGTTAAGAAAAAGACGCTTGAGTTGGTCCGCCGCTCCTACAGTTGAAAAAGGTATTGCCACAGATGTGTAAAAAGCACAAAGTACTTCTTGACGTGTAACCAGTCAAATCCTAGTCGCCTGAAAAGTGCTGGGTTGCTTGTCCCCCTCCATGCCATTGAGGGCCAGTGGACATCACTATCCGCTTAATTTATTTTGGAACATTCTTTGTCCCAGGGCTATGATGCAGTAATATATATAGTGGACCAATTTAACAAGATAGGCCATTTCATCCCCTGCAATACCACTATTATCTCAGTCAAGACAGTCCGCCTCTTTGTAGACCAAATCTTTTATCTATAAGCCCTCCCCAAGGAGATTATAAGCAATTATAGCTCGCAATTCACCGCCCAGTTCTGGGAAAGCCCTACTTTTCATCTTAGGCACTGCCCCTGTCGCTCCACAGCCTTCCACCCCCAATTGGATAGGCAGATGAAGAGTTTGAACCAAGGTTTAGAGAAATTCTGTGTAGTTATTCTAATGCTGAACAAAAAAATTCGGCCTCACAACTTCCTCTGGCACAATTCGCCTATAAAAATTTTACTCATACCTCTACAGGCACATCCCTTTTTTGCAAACTATTGTTACAACCCCAGATTCAGTCTAAGTCCGCAGATTGAGTCTCTCGTTGTTCCTGCCAATGAGCGCGCTAAAGAGCTCAAAGACATACACCAGGAAGTGAAGGACCATCTTGTTGATGCTGAGAGGATCTACAAAGCATATTCTGACTGCAAGTGGCGTGAAGGCCCCGAGTACAAGCCTATCATATGATCATGGTTAACGCCAAGAACCTCAATCTGAAGTAACCCTGCTGCAAAGTTAGGCCCCAAGCTTGTCGAACCCTTATAATTTTCTCAAGAAGGTTGGCCCGACAGAATACCAGGCTGACTTATTCTTTTAATCAAAGTGTTAAGAACCCTACATGAATGCCTCCTGACTCCCTTTGATGGTCCCATGCCGCCTCGCCCTATGACTTATATAGTAGATAGCTAATCCCAATATGAGATCGATGCTGTTCTTACTTCCCGCCTATTCCACGCCGCCTACAGTATTTGGCGTCTTGGAAAGATTATGATGAGATTACAGCTGGGTTCCCATTAAGACATGATCAACACTCAGGTCCTAATTTGAGACTTCCATGCTAGATTCTAAGATGCTGTAGGTCCCTCCACCCAAGACTCCTTAGCCATGAAGCTACCTACCCCCACAATAACTTTGCCTTGGCCAATGTCCCCTCAGGCGGCGTAGAACCCCGTCCAAGAGCGGAGGGTGAAGTCATAGCTAATGATATACTTCCTGATGCTTAACGCCCTTCTAAAGCAAAGTCAAACAAGCCCTTGGAGCCAAGGCCAGAACCCCTAAAAGTCAATATTGATCTCTCTAAGGTTATTACTAAGAAATGGGTTCTAAATTTAACAGCCAGGGCTGAGGAAAACGGCTCACTTGATGCAGAAAATATGGTGGAAATCGACCTCAAAATCTGGAAAATCACGCGTTACAAAGTTACAGAATTTTGCCAAATTCATAGGATTTCAATTTCTTTGAAAGTCGCAATTTTTAGCTTTGATCAGTTTTTTTAATCACTTTGAAACCTTCGCAAATCTTCCCCTTAAATTTTTAGACCCAAGCTGATAAAGACTTTGCTTTTCTCAGAAAGACAGTTAAATTTAATAAAGTTTAGATATTATTTGTGCAAGATTTACTATACATTTTTATAATTTTCACAAGAATACCTCTGTTGGAATCATTGTGATGGCCAGAGTCCTTTTTCCGCTCTGGTCTAACTCCCAATTTGGGTGCAAACCCATCCCCCACACCACGACCTATTCCACTGACTCTGACACATCTTATCCCGCCGCGTTTCTCCTTAATTCTTACGCAACCTTTCTCAGCTCTCAGGGACTATTGCCCCTAATGGTTGTCGCCATTTTGGTGCGCGTTTTTTCTACCAAATTTATATGGAAACATAACCAAGCTCTCCTAAGACGTTGCTTCCTCTTACTAGGTCACTTTTCCTTGTTGTTACACCTTTTTCCTGGCGCTTTCCCTTCAGAGACCTCCTGCGCTCCAGTTTCCCTGATACCATCTGGCCCTATACTTTTGCACCATTTGTGATATTGGCTCTGGGTGAAGGAGCATTCCCTCCTGTGTAGTTGCCCGCACCCTTTTCATTAGGCACTTATGTATGAGTCTTGCCAGTGGGTGAGTTTGTCTTAGCTTTTTTCGTCAGTATTTCATGTTGTTTCACGCTGTCGTGTGGGTTGTTCTCAGGGGTAACATAATTTTCCCCTGAGTGTGTGGACCTGCCTGTGTGTTGCAGCGGATCCAACTTGTTCAGTGAAATTGGGGTACTTGGAATGTCTGTATTTACAGGTATATCTTTGAGGATTATTTGTTCTGGTGTTTGCTGATGTGATTGGTTAACGTAGGCAATCTCCTTCATGTCTTCTTGTACTTGGTTGGGAGTGATGGAGGAGGTCGCAAGTGATGCTGCCATGGCCGCAGCTCATATGCAGGCCTTCTGTGCTATCTTGCGCATCTTTGGGGACACTGGGTCTATGATAGTATACTATCCATCCTCACCCCAGAGGAAGCCGTGGTTTATGTCTACGATTTTTGAGAAGTCTTCATTGTCTTCGTCCATTGTGTCATTGCAAAAATTGGGGGCCGTTAGGCCCTCCTTTATGGGTCATGCGTGTACCTTGTGTCCCAGGGCACTGCAGTTGTTGCAAATGGGTGGTGCACTTTCCAGTGTAATGTGGAACACCTTTGAGACACCTCCATATGGGAGTTGAAAACTGCTGTATGAGGGATTTTGGTGAGGTCCTCATGTACCTTAGGGAGTGGGTTGATTATGGCGATTGCCTTGCCTGTGCACAGGCTTGGCATCAGGTGGAATTGATATTAATTCTGAACTGTTTAATCTCACCATATCTGGTGATTCCAGCACCGAGTTCCTCCTAAATTGCATTTTGATAGAGGTTTTTTGAAAGTGAACCAAATGAAATGAAATTTTTTTTCTTTGTTCCATCTGGTGCAATTGGTGAACATAACGCGTTTGCCTTTGGGGAGGTCGATTTTGATGCAGACTTTTGTGGCGTTGTCTACATCAACATTAGTTTCAAATTGTATGACAATCCATATGTGGTGGATTGTATGAATGGTTACATACACTGTGTGGGGAAATAGGGTGGCCTGTGCCTCGCCCACTTTCTCCCACAAGTTGGGTGAGTTAACTCCTAGGTAGAGTCAGAGCCAGTGTTATACTGGTTAGAGGGGTTGAGAATATTGGGTTTTGAGGTAAGAATTTTGTTTCGTCATAAAATATAACAAACCTCAAAGGTGTATGGGTTTGTGGTTTCTTTGTGGCCATGTTTCCTGGCCCACTCCCAGGGTGTTTATTACCATTTAGTGGCATACCATTCTGTCCATTGCCTATTACTGCTTTCGCCCATTTTTTATATGTTCTATTGTCACCACCCTTCTCTCATGCGCGATTTACAAATTTGTCTAATTAATTGAATCTTTGTAACTAAAAGTGTTAGTTATGGGAAAAAATCCCAGCCTAATAAAGTTCATAAATGCAAATTGGTCTTAGATCAATTTATTAATAGCGGCCAAACTGGTCTAACTTTCTATCTGGTATAAGTCAAATATATGAATTAAATGAATATAATAATTTTTGGATAGTTGGTCAGTCCAAATAACAGCACTTCACTCATCTGCTAAGTCAAAAACTCCACTCCCAGCTCATCCTCGTGACTTCAACAGTGCATAATATAGATTTTTTATCTGCAAAAACGTTGCGTCTATCACCTTAAGACCCAGAGCATTAGATTAAGCATCACTCATTAAGGCTTTTGTAGGTTTAGCACTCCTATTGATCGTTCCCAGGATTTACTATCTCAGCTTTTTAGAGCCACATTGTATTTAGTTTCTACAGGCCACCATCTTGCGATCCCAATCCTAACTTTTTGGAGATGCATTCAATCTAACACAGGATAAGGGTTCCACATTAAATCAGAATCCCAAAACATCAGTTATAGCAATTAAACCGCTTGTGACCTCCATCCTCTTCTATCAAGTCCCACCCCCATGAAAAATCCATCCTAAATGTTCATGTCAACATGAATGCTTCAAAAGTTTCACCCGGTATTAAATGTTAGCTCCAGAGGACGCTTCTAGTTCGCGCTTTTCATCTATTGCAGTCTACACCATGAAACAAAACCCCTATTTCCTCATAACATAAGTAATTGACTATGTCATTGGACCACAATAACTCCTCACTAACAAAAAACAGATGAGCATGGTGGAAACTCTTCAATAAGATATACCATCTGTCCTAACTCTTAAGAATCAGCTGACACTTTAACCTTGTTAAGCCTCAGTCCGTCATGGCTTTGTTTTCTGTGTTTCAAATTTTACAATCTGCTTACATTAGGAACTCCACTATTGTGCCATACCAACAGTGTGAAGACTGTTGACCCTTGTTGTTTCACTTTCACAGGTTACTTTTCACTACAATTCCACTTTTAGATCTTCCATACTCAGAAGACCAAAAAAACTCACCTTAGGCCAATTAACCCCCTGGGAGGCAAACAGCGCCCCTATTACCCAATTTAATGGAGGGCCCCTTGGGGTTAATCCCCATCAGTTCCTTGTTGTTGTGACCAGTTAGGAAAGTTCACATGGGGATATATTGTAGGTCCGGTATGAGAGTTGGTAGTGCAACTAATCCCTAGGTGCACTCTCCTAGCACCTAACTTTGGAATCTTCATACCACCCTTAAAGACACAGCAATATGTTTTAATCACCAAAGTAGGTGATAAAAAGATATTTTATTAAGAGGGAATTTAAGGTAATTTTACCAAAGCGACTTTATTGCCAATCTGATGCCCGCCCAAGGCAGTCATGAGCATTACTATTTAGAACCAGCAACGTTGGCATTTATCGCTGGCAAATATTCCCTCAAAATACTCATTATCAATTGCCATTCCTTATTTCAGTTCATCCTTGGCACTTAAAGCCAATTTTCTAATAAATACTTATTATAATACAATTGAATATCCTCAGTCTTAATTAGTGGTAATTCTGAACTATAGGTGATTAGATGGCAATTGATGCTTACTAATGGCAACCTCAGCATTAATTGCCAGCAGTATGATTATCATTAGCGTGTTTCTCTGATCAATTCCTAAAAATGTATGATCTGACTTTCCTCAGCGCCAGCCGCTGAAAATCCTAATAACTTTGATCTAGTTATCCTTGGCATCAGTCGTCACTAATCTTAACCTCTTAATCGCAGATTGCAATTAAATGCCTCGCTTAGTGTAAACCCTCAGCATTTATTTTATATAACCAAGGCAAGCTGACCAGGGGACGGGCATTATCGAGTATGTGTGGAAAATGAAGATAGATAAAATTGGGCACCCCGGGGTACTCAGGTTACCCCTGTTGCTAGTGGGACTGCCAGGTATGGGGGTTGGTGCGCTACTCCGAGGGGGTTTTCCCCACTATGGAGCAGGTGCGAAGGAAGGGGTCTGTGTGGAGGAACCAGAGTAGGAACCACGATTCTATGAGCGCCTGTTGCCTTAGCCTCATATCCATAGAGCCAGGCTTGGAAGTGCTCCAGTAAGTGGACGTGGAACCTGTTGATAACCCCATGGATGGTTGGGACCATGCCCCTGAATGCATCTAAGGCAATGGTGTGGATTGTTCACAATGTAATGGGTATCATTAGGGAGTGGAGAGTATATGGGATTGGTGATTCGATCTGGAGCGCGAGGAGGCTCTTTGATATAGGAAGGTCCTGCTCGTTTTGGATCTTGAGCAGGCGCGCGACTTCCTGCCATATGGCTTTGGCCGGGGGCATGTTTCTAGGCGGTGATGTAGGGAGCCCTCCCCTCCACACACTACGCAGGTTGCGTGGAGGGAGTTGGAGCGGTCTGCCATCCTATAGGTCCTTCTCAGACAGAGCCAGGCTTTGGCTCTTACCCTCGGCTGTAGGAGTGGGTGGTGCGTCATTCTCCACACTGTCTTCTGTGTGGTTAAATCAAAGAGGATGTCCAACGCATCTAGCTATTCGATTCTAGCAATGGTTGGGGTCATAGCAAGAATGTATCTCTGGGGGTGGTTTTCTGGACTTCTTAATTTATAGTGGGGGCTAGGTCGTCCCCTTCCCTGCACAGTGCCAGTGTTCTCTACGGTCCATCCCATGCGGCGGATGGTTCAGAGGATGTGTTTGAAGTGAGGGGGGTTCCATGCGGGACCATTGCGGTAGGGTGTTTAGCAAGATATGATAGTAATCTGGGTGGGCTATGTGAGTTGGTTAATCTAAGAGCTTGTGCGAATTTAATTCTCGCTGCCCTGGGCCAGTGTTGTTGTGGGAGGTCTGGGGTAAGGACTTCCTTTATCCAGGTACCCAGGATGCGGTTGGCGTGGCTCTCAAAATCTATTAGTCCCCTGCATCCGCTTGAGCATGGGCCAAAGAGTGTTTCCATCTGTATGGGAGGATGGGATCTGGGCCACAGCCAGCCCTGGATGAGCGCGCGAATTGATGTTATGAAGGTGGGTGAGAAGGCGATTGCGTAGGCAGGGTACCATAGTATTGGGAGGATGAGTGAGTTAGCAACTGCTACTCGCCCCGTTAGTCCTGGGGATCTTACCTTGAAGGAGGCGACGCGTTTGGATACCCGCTGAAGTAGGTTGCTTTCCAATGTCTCATTGGCATATCACCCTGTTTCCAGCCATATCCCAAGGTGGCGGACAGGAGTGGTGGTGGAAGGTGATGCAAAGGATAAGATGAGTTGGTTTTTCCTTTGTATGGGGGTATGAGGTTCTGGTGTTGTAGCCTAGTTGTTAGTGTACTTTCCTAGGGAAATGATTTCTGTTTTCCTTTTGTTGAGCGATGCGTTGCTCACCATGGAGTATTCCTCTAGGGTGCGTTCCAGCTGTTGGGCATCTTCATTGTTTGCTATACCTGCTACACAGTCATCCGCAAAGGCCAGTATCTTGACTGTTGGCTGGCCTTGTGCAGATATGACCATGAGGCGTGAGTCAGTTACGCTGAGGAGTGGATCAAAACTGAAATTATACAGTAGTGGGCTGAGGGGATCCCCTGTTTGAGCTCTCTGTGTGGTATGATCTTGTTAGTTAGGAATCCAGGGCCACATACAGCCATGGTTGAAGATTCTGTGAGGAGCATCACCCAGTTTATGAATCTGGGTGGGAGTTTGAAAGCGTGTAGGCATTTTTTTAGGTATGGCCTGCTAACGCGGTCATATGCCTTTTCCTGGTCTAAGAAGACTAGGGCTCCAGTTGCTTTGGACTGACATATGTTTGCAACAGGGTGAATGTTGTTCCATATTGAACGCCATGGTATAAACCCAAACTGGATGGGTGATAGGACGTCAGAGGCAATTGCGCCTAATCTGGCTGATAAAATCTTTGTTAGAATTTTTGTGTCAGTATTAGATAGTGCGATTGAACGCCAGTTGGCCAGGTCCAATCTGTCACCCTTTTTATATAAGGTTATGACATATGATTCGGCCACCAGGTAGGAGGCGTGTTTCCAGCAAGCACTGGTTCATAGACGCCAATAGGAGGGGGCAATTTGTTGAAAATATTTTTTGTAAAATTCGTAGGGTATCCCATCAGGCCCTGGGCATTTCCTAAGTGGTGCACCGCGTATTGTATCCCAAAGCTCCTCCCATGTAATTAGATTTAGAAATTTGTAGTTTGGTGGTGTGCTTTGTATTCCAGTGGTTTGTATAAGTTTTGTGATTTTTTGTGGGTCTGTTGGCATATTGTGGTATAATTAGGTGTAATAGCGATGTAATTCCACCTTGACCTCCTCAGGGTCAGTTGCCACGGTGCCGTCGGTCATGAGGACCTGTGTGCATGTGGGCTGGTTGCTGTGGGAGTGGAATTGGTGGAAGAAATATGTTGAACATGTTTCTCCTTCCTTTATTAACTTACCTTTGTTTGATACTCTGATTCTGTTGGTGCTCTAAGATGAGGGTGTATAGTCAGGCGGATATTTCCGCCCATTTGCATCCCCAGTTGGGGCTATAACTGGGTCTCAGAGTGTTATGCTCGAGGTGGTCCAGTTCTGCCAAGGTACGCCTGATTGTGGCTGTATCAGCGGTGTACTTACGTGATGCAATATGTCAGGTTTTGTTGATTAGTTCCTTTTTTAATTTGCCCATGTTGTAATGGGATCTGAAGTAGATGGGGCTGTGAATTCTTGGTTAGTGGCCTCGTGTTCAAACCATTTGGTTATTTTGGTAATTTTATGTTTTCTGGGTGTAACTTTCTCCAGGGCGACACCTGTGCATGGGTTCAGCTTGGCGATAACTGCACTGAAACAAGTCAGTAGTCAGAAAAATTAACCTTTTTTGTTGTAAATTTGGAAATTCTTGATCATTGGGATTGTGGAATGATGATGTGATCAATGCAGCTCATTGATATGAGCGTTCTATCACGTATGTTGGGCCGTGTCATGTGGGGAAGGAGTTGTGATCCAGGGGGGAGGGCATCCTGTAGGCCAAGGGATGCCTTCATTGTGCAGAATTCAATGTGTCCCAGTGGGTATCCCCTGGGGTTCAGCCATCAGTCCATGTCAGGGTATCCCAGCATTTAAAGTCACCAAACAGGATGGTATCTGGTGGGAGGGTGAGTGTTGGAACAGTTTTGAGAAGTTGTTTTCTCTTGGCTGTGGTGCACAGTGCATAGATGCATGCTATCAAGATTGTTTCCTCTTGGCATGTGATTGTTACTACCAGGATGCGGCCATTAAGCTATGATAAGGAGTTTATAATTTTTAATTTTTTGTTATTTCAGACAATCACCCCACAGTGAGACGTCCATACCAATTGTGATGGTGAGATCCTGGCTGAACAGGATCCTCCTTCCCCTTGTAGACAGTGAGTTTCTTGGATGGCCAAGATGTCTACAAGGGGTTTTTTCAGGAAATCCAGCTTTTTGGCTTGGGATGTTAGAGCCCTGGCTCCCACAATGTTTAGCATCCCTATTGACACTGAGGTGCCCGCGGCGCCTCAGGAGTGGTTGGGAGGGCCCTCTGGCCCTAACCCACCGTGGCTCATTTTGGCCATGCTCCGCATCTGTACTCCAACTCTCTCAGTGACAATGTCAGTTCCCTTGAACTGGCTCGATTTTTTGTGGGAATTGCAGTTTTTGAAATTTGCATTGTCTTTTCCCGCACGTATCTCATGACGGTTCAATGCAGGGTGCTGATTGGGTTCTGTAATTTTGGGGTTCAAATTTGGAGAATTGTGCACCGCATTTTTGCCCATATTGCAGTTGAATTGTTCCTCAAAGTGTGCATGATTGATGTCGCTTGGTGACTCAGTCAAATTGCTGTGAAAATTTTCAACCTGGGCATATTGTTCTGATTAGTTTGGCTCAGTGAGTATCCGAAATATCCTCTTGAATTTGTCTGGGGTTGATGGATGATTCCACATGCACTGCCACCTCAGCCGCTGCCCGCTTGTGGGCTTTTTTTGTCACTTTGCGTTGTTTATGTGTAACTGGGTCCAAAATGGAGTAGAGTCCATCTTCACCCCAGTGGAATGGGTGGTGACCGTTGGTCATTCTGGTGAAGTTTTCATTACTTTCATTATGGCTTCCTCACAGTAGTCTGCTTCCATTAAGCCTTCCTTCATGGGGCATGCATGTTCCTTGTGTCCCAATGAACCGCATTGGTTGCATATAGGCGGTGCATGTTCCAGTGTAACTCAGAATGCGGATGACTATCCCCCATCCACAAAGTGAAACTCTGCTGCGCAGGGGATTCTTGATAAGTCATCTTCCACTTCGGGGAATGGGTTGATAATGGCGATAGCTTTGCCTGTGCACAGGGTTGGCATCAGGCGAAATCATTGTAGTTCAATTTGCACAATTTCTCTGTAGGCTATGAGCCCTTTGCGGAGCTCCTCCTCAATTACCATATGAGGAAGGTTTGTAGGGAGCGAGTCTAATGAGATAAAAAAAGTTTTTGCTTTGTTCCATCTGGTGCATGTGGTGCACACTATTTTTTTGCCCTCAGGAAGGGCAATTTTGATGTAGATATTTGCTGTGGCCTCTGCTTCTTCAGCTATTTTAAAACCAATATTGATCTAGCTGTGGCCCATGTTGTTGGTGGTGACATATACCGCGTGGGGGAAAAGGGAGGTCTGTGCCTGGCATGTTTTCTTCCACAGGGTTGGGGACTCATCCACAAGGAAGAGTCAGAGCCTGTGCTCCACCTTTGAAAGGGGTTGGTTACATTGGATATACATGTATTGATCTTGTTTTATAATAAACACCATAAACCTGGATGGTGTCTGAGTTTGTGGTTTCTTGGTGGCTTGGGTTCCTGGTCCCCCTCCAGGGCATTTATTTCCCTTGGGTGCACCGTTTTGCGCACCTCTTGATGTGACGCTCGCCCAGGTTTTATTAGATTTATTATTAAAATCGCCCAATCTCCTGTGTGATTATCAAAAATTGCTGTTCAAATCAAATTGTAGTAACTAAAGTGATTGTTATGGGAAAGAAAAGAAACCCTCAGCATTTATTGTGAACAATATTAATTGGTTTATACTCAGCATTAATATACTGCCAATCCTAGTTAAATACCATAATTTAGCAATCTATTCTCGGCATCAATTGCCAGTAGATCAGACTAGTAATTGCTATCAGGAACTGTCCCCAATAAACCTAGGAACAGCTATTCATTGAAATAGCTCAACCCAATTTAATGGGGAGCTCAAATCAGACCTAATGCTATGATTATTAAATCACCAAGATAGCTCAACTTGAACAAATGAAAAGCACATCTTAAAAACTTATTAATATCATCTAAACTAACTAATTAATCTGCAATTGTTCCTGATTAACCAAATTCATAATTTCAAAACTATGAGAGGAATCTATCCTGATAAATATCCTAACGCTCATTAAATAAGCAATATCAGACTTAATTTCTGTTTTAGTGACCTTTCATCAGGATCATATATAGTAACACTTAATTAAATTCTAGATACTAGCGCAGCTGGCAAATTTTATAGAACTCGTGTGTCCCAATCCCCTGTCTTAAATTGGACTTGTCTCATCTGTAATTAAGCGCATCTTATGCTCACATTAAGTTCCACACTGTGAGACACCTTGTTTAGTTCAATTTCCCAATTTTTGCATCTGTGATCACTTTTTTAGCAGTACATGACCTACTATACCTAGTAAGCGTGAGAGTTGGATATTGCAGCGCCAACGTGTCAACATGAGCTTGGTCTTTAACTCCTTGTTTTTGAGAACGTGGGACTCATCAGAGTTGCTATTATCACTACTCTCCCCCAAGAAACATCCATTGGTTCCATAGAAGCTTCCTTACCATCTTCTTCAAATCTCTCATCAGACTTTCCAGCGTCCTTAAACCCCTACAAGGATACATTTTTAGGGGTCTAGCTACCCAGCTACCATCTTAATCATCTTATGATATAATTTTTATTGGTGGTTCCTTCAAGGAAAGTTTCCCTTTTACCTTACACAGTAGAGGAGGACAAGACTTTAAAAGTATGTTTAGGTGAAATGTTAAAATAGAGGTTGTATCTTTTTAGGAGACTAATAGATTTCTTTACTAATTGTTTGACTAAAAGATGGGTGGATCCTTGAAGCCCTACATAGATTATGGATAAATAAACAACTTGACGGTTCCAAACTTATACCTCCTGTTTCTGAAACAGTCCAATTCCCATGTAATTGCAAAGTCTTAGGTCTTTGAAAATCTCAAACTGGTTAACACTATTTATGATAACATATGAGTCGAGATTCTAAGTTCCAAATTAAGTTTTGATATCACCTTTAAAGCATGGCATACTCATTTAGGGCCTTCAAAAGGAGATGATTTGGAAAGGTCTTAATAAAAATCTTCATATGAGCTATAACTAGTGAAAACTCCTTGTGGGTTAGCTTTTTTCTCACTACATCTCACAAAGAGTGCCTCTTATTATTGAGGTCATAAGGTCATTGATAAAGGAGAAAGAGAAGACTTCAACCTATAAATCAATTGAAAGTTTAGAAATCCTGATAAAAGGGATCTAAGACCTTTTTGATGATGCGTCTTGGCCCATCCTATAGATATAAAAGCTTTCTGATGTAATTAGGGTAGTCTATACACTCCTTTATTGCATCTGCTATGCAAGTTTTTATTTAAAGCTTAGAGTCCCTTTTATCTAAAATTATAGTCTAGTGTATGGATAAGCCAATAAGTTTTACTTACTACATGGGCCTCCGAGCTGGAAATGCAAAGGTCTACCATGAAAAATGGAGAATAATTCAGTCAAGGGAACCAACCTGTTTTTTTGGCGAAAAGTGTAATCCAATGGATCAACATTTCCTTTTATGAGGTAACTCCCTTGCAGCCTAAAAGAATTCAATTCAACTAAATTTATTTTACCTTTTTTTGCTAACAAAACCTAGTATCAAATTACTCACAAAAAAGTAAACAATATTATACAACAACCATAAATGGGATCTACTCTGTGAGAGGCCGTTACATAAAAACTAAGCTAATACATAACCTTCTAATTTGTGGACTTTTATTCTTTGACCCAATTGCCCTAAGGAAAATTAACATTTGGAGTCAAGAGATACATCATATTGTTGTTCATTCAGTCATTCACTTATCCTTTAAATAATAGAAATGCATAATCAAAAATTATTGTGACAGGTGGATTTAATCAAGACTTTCATTTGAATGTTTAGTTTTTACTCCAATGCTGCCTCCTTATTTGTCCATGATAAACCAGGAAGACATCATAAACAATTACCAATTAACCAATGAAGTGTAGAGCAGGCTTGCTATTCTGGATATTGGGATTTATGGTTACTATGAGGACTAGCTCTGCCAAAATGTACTACTCATCATACCTTTATGGGTTCACCATCTTGACCAGATTAGAAAACATTTATGAGATTCAAAATAACGCTCTCTATAATTATCATCTCACAAAATTCACTAAGGAATAAAGGTCCATAAATTCCAAGAGGACCAACAGGACCTGAAGGTCCCCATGGACCCCAAGGGGTCAGGTTCCTTGATTCTGGCTACATCAATCTGAATGAATCTTGGAAGCAAGACGTCCAAACTATAATTGCATCTTTGCAGGATCAGATAAGGAATGTGGCCCAAGGGTGTGCTATCCGCCTATATGGAGTCCCATTGGATCTCAGAGTCACGCTGAATGACTTGTCAGATGATATGGACAAATTTTAGTGTTACACTAGAGTAACTAATAATTGTCACACCCAACTCAAACATATTTTTCACAGTTATGAGACTCTTCTGAGTAGATGCAAGAACCAATTTCTGCTTTAAAATGCCGAGATTTAAGCCCTAAAGGAACAAATAATCTTCAAAGCTTCCACTTCTTCCCTAAATCATTATTGGGGAGAAGTTCAAGATGACTTGGAAAGGTTGCACCAATAATTGGATTAATAGGCTCATCAAAACTATGTGAGACTCTTTCTGAGTCTTGTCCCACCCTTGCTGTCAACAATCTCTATAAGCTTATTATCTTTAACTTTAAACCAAGTTTAAAAGAGTTTAACACAGGCCAAGAATTTAGCCTTCTTATTGTATGCGTACAAGATCTATATGGAGGAATTGATCAACCACTTAAAGGTGAGACAAATTCACCTATACCTGAAATGCACCACTCAAAAAAATTACAATTATCCATATGAAAAATTGCCAAACGTGGGAACAAGTCTATATAGCCTTAAATCAAGAGTAAGGCATCAATCATATCCTTGCCAATCAAAAGCAGACATTAAAGTCCATTTGTCCAATAAAGGGGGATATCTTTTGGATTTTGCTAATAAGTACATGCCTAGACTCAGCCCTTGGTTACCACAAACCAAATCACCTTATATGACGCTATACCATCATTGATCTCAGCCTGGGTTTTATCTCAAAATTCAACTTACATATGATCAAACGTGTAGAGTAACTTTAACTGCATCTTGGAGATAAAAGAAGCCCAGAATGAGATACCGTCTTCAACCCTGGTTTCTAAGGCCTTTACCTCGGCCTTAACCATCTGACCTCGCATTCCTGTTGTTGAGAAATAAAATAATACAAAGCCTTGGTTCTCTTATTGTAATAGATTCCGCCATAATTTCAAGGATTTCTGGGAAAAGACTTTACAAGGAGTTGGGAAAATGGCAGTCAGCATGAAAGATGAGGCGCTTCATGCTGACCTCCCAGTAACGCCTCAATATACCTTGGTTGCTCATACCAAATCTGACGTTAATGTACCCAGATGAGATGAATTGGTGCCACCTGATCTAAAGTACCTGATACTGCTTACTCTTCTTTCATTGACTCTCATTTGTTTTCAAACTTGCCTTCTCAGTTTAGGAGCTTAGGTGACTCAATTTGCAGTTTGGGTTTTTAATGTTTCTGTTCACGCTACTATATACAGCAGCTCTCCTTAAACATTTTTATTGAAGTTGATGAAACGCATATAAACTTTTCCCTGACTTGCTCCATTATATAGAGTATGGCACCGATGGAATACAACGTATAAGACATAATGGGGCTACTAACCATTGCCTATTAAATTTAGTAAATTGGTGCTAAACACCTGAGCTTTTTCCATGGTTACCCCAGCTATGACCTCCTCCTAGGGACCCAGTAAGTCCATGACTACTCCGCAATAGTGCATTATGATGAAGGATTTATATCTCTTCTGGGGCATCGAATCCCCCTGTTTTTTGAAACCTCACATGACTTCAAAACAGAGGTCAAAGTTCAAGATTGTCTATTAGAGAGTAAGAGCTGAACGTATCAACTTGAGTATCACGTGAAGGATCTCAAGTATGGTCGCCCCCCTGAATTTGATGGCCATGAAAGCATGAAAATTTATATACATAAACTAACCATAATACCTCCTTAGTCCCAGGTTATTGTTACCACTAAGGTCCATGTCAACATCCCCTCTGGGTACCTGCTGGAAATCCGAGGTATAAATACCCATCAGTTAAGGAGGACCTACCCTGTCCAGGAGTTATAAATCCCACATACGCCAGATCCTAATCAGTGTTGCTAGCTAACCTTACTGATAAACCTAGGGATAGTGGGCCCTAATAGTATAGCTGCTTATGTCCTCCTCCTACTAGTAAGGCTGTTAAGTTTTCCACAGTTTTGGAAGTCTGAGGGATTTTGGTTTGGAGACACCCTTCATTGGCTCTAGTTGATACCTGTATTGGGAAGGAGCTCACTGGGGAACAACAGCTCCAAGTTATAAAATTATTAGAGGTGTACTCAGACCTCTTTTGGCCTCTACCTACGATTTTGGAAAATGAGTGAGATACTACATCATGCGGAGACTAGGAAAGTTCCTCCCTTTTAATCCCAACCTTATCAAAGGAGTAAGGTTGAAGAAGCCCAGGTGTTAGTAGAGATCAAGAATCTACTTGAAGCCGGGCTATTGGTGCTTTTGTGCAGTCCTTGGGCCTCCCACCTCCTGTTGGTTTGAAAGAAGGAGGTAGTCATCAGGTGGTGATGGACTACTGCCAGCTCAACTCAATCACCAAGAAAGATAGTTATCCTTTGCCCTGAATCGATGACTCTCTCCACTTGCTTGCTAAGTCGCAATACTTTTCTATGATGGATCTTGCTAGTTGATACTGGAAAGTGGAGCTCGCCCCCAAAGATCAAGCCAAGTGTGCACTCATAGCCAGCGAGGGGCTAATCAAACCCATAAGGATGCTCAGGCCTTTGCAACGCGCCAGCCACCTTTCAACGCGCCATGGATAGATCCTTGAGGACTTGAAGCTATCCTGTGTCCTTGTATACCTTGATGATATCACCGTTTTTTGCAAACCTTCAATGGCCATGTGGAACACCTCCAGGAAGACTTCAATTATCTTAGGAAGGCTTTGATAAAACTTAAACCTTTTAAGCACTCTTTCTTTCAATAAGAAATGGAGTTCCTTGGACATAAGGTCTCGAAGGACAGTATCCAGCCATTTTGGACAAAGTCAACGCCATTGAGAAGATGTCACTCTCCAAGATCCTGAGGGATATTCATTTATTCCAGGCATGGTGGTTATTATTGTCAGTTCATCCATTGGTTTGCTGACCTATACGAGCGCTTGTTTTACCTCCTGCAAAAAATGATCCTTTTGAATGACGGCCTGAACAAGAACAGACTAATAATGTTTTGAGAACCGCTCTTTGCACTAAACCAATTTATTTCATCTGCATTTTGATCAAACTCTATTGCTATTCATAGATATGAGTGATGTTGTCGTTGGGTAATCATAGCCCAGCACAATGAAAATCAGGTTGATCATCCAGTAGCTTATTTTGGCAAGACCTTGAGTAAGGATGAATAGAACTACTGCGTTAATAAACAAGAATTCCTGGATGTCTTGTTAGCAATCAAACACTTGCAGCCCTATCTCTATGACACCCACTTCATCATTTTCACAGATTATTACTCTCTCTGATGGCTGCAGCAAATGAAAGACTCAGATGTCCAGTTATCCAGATGGGCCCTAAGGCTACAGAGATACTATTTTGCTATTGTCTATTGCGCAGTAGCAATTTACCAGAAAGCTGATGGTCTCTCTGGATGCTGGTACCAGATGTCTTGGCCCCCAAGGAGGACCAACTGTGCAACCTAATTGGCCATTTAGAACGCTGAGAGTTGAGAACCCCCCAAGATCCAAGTTGAACTCCAAAAAATGACCCAAGACACCCAGATCAAGAACGGAATGCTATATAGAAAGTGTCAATAAGAAATAGCTTCCCTAAATTTTTTTTTCTTCTCAAACTGACGTTATCCTAGAAGGACATGCCTTTGAGACACAGGGCAGTGAAGAAGACTCACGAGTGGCTAAAGAAAAAATGTTACTGGGACCAAATGGTAGAAACCATACAAGAGGTCCTGGAAGCTTGTATGACATGCCAATCCCAAGATTAAGCCAGTCCCCAATATCAGAACTTGCTCGTTGCCCCATCAGGTCCTTTCAATGTCATTAGTATTGATATTGTAGGCCATCTCCTCACCGGATTGCATGGCTATAAGTATCCTTATAGCCATGGATCATTTAAATAAATGGGTCAAAACGATTTCTGTCCCCGCTGCCACTACAAAAACCATGGGTTTTTTCTTATAAAATCCATCTTCACCCATCATGGATGCCCACAAACTTTACTTTTTGATCAATGGGTTAAATCTTACTTTGCAGGTAGTCCAACAACTTACTTCGCTTTTTAGTACTAACCAGAGTTTCACCACCACTTACAACCCATTGACCAATGGGGAGGTGGAACGTGCTAATCAAACCTTTGTTACTATAATGTGTAAGATGGCTACCTCTGACCCTACTCGCTGGAATCATTATCTACCCAGTGCTTTGTTTGCTTACAGAATAAGCTACCATTGGATCATCGAGTTTTCCCCCTTTGAAGCCATATATGGGCGTGCTCCCCAGTTACCAAGTAGCGTTCAGCCCCTGCTTGATACATACATCCTGAGATCTCTTATTTGTCAATGAAGTCCTTAACCAATGGAATTGTCTGGATTCAAGACCTAGTCACGCAAGGCATTGTCACCACCACATAAATGGAGACATCTTGAATTAATTTTAGCTGATCCTCCTTGTATTTTTAGTAAGCTGACATTGTTCACTTTTATAGCCATTAACCTGGAGGTCAATAGAACAAGTTCAACGTTCTTTGATCTGGAGCTTATAAGGTCAAACATAAATTATACTCATAGTACTCCATTGTCAATGCCAAACAGGGGACAGTGGTGAATTGCATACATGGCTGATTCCTTCAGCCATATACCCCCTCTGACAAGATCTAGAGGGGGCGTTGTCAGGATTTAAGATGATGAGCAAGTTGAAATCCCTACTCAAATAAAACCTTTGTAGGTCAACTTTTAAACCAACGAGAATGAACCTTACCCTGAATGCACCAATATGAGATTTGATCAGGAAGCATCACACACACAAGAATCAATGAAGACACCTTTAGAATCCCATCCCTTCTTTCCAAATCTCAAGAGGCGCGTCCCCCACCATTGCAGTCAAAAGTGATGACGCAGAACAATGATGGTGCTGACCAGATGGTCAATCCAGAAGGCAGCTAAAGATCCTGATTTTACTGGGATATGAAGGTCCATAAGGCACCATGTCCCATACGCCCTAAAAATTTAATGCTTTTTAGCTCCGAAAAGTAGTCTGTTTTAGCCCCATGTTTTCATTTTTTGACCTCTCCGCTAGTTGACAACTTCAAGCACATACTTTAAATTCTAGCATCAGTCAAGAGAACTGTTATGCTGAGACTCTCATTATAACGTCGTACTGCTCCACCACATATTCTTCTGAATTCTACCTCTGGCTAGTAAAGCAGCACACGAATAAAGCCCCTGTAGTGAGCACCAATTGTATAAAAAAATAAAAATTGAGGTGGGTCAGCCTTGGGACAAATATACCACACCAAGAATTTTCCAGCCAGTACAGGTTTCAAACTCAAAACCTGCACTAGGGTAAAGCAGTTTTACCTGCCAGGATAACCACCCTTAGCACCAATTGTATAAACCTTTTCAGTTTTACAGGTGCAAAAGCTTAATTGACTAATATAAATTGATAAATAATACTACTAGTGTAGGAAGACAACTAGTCTAGTCAAGTTCTTATTAGCATTGTGTATTCCACCTCACTCTTGTACTTTTCAACGGTAAGTGATTTCCACCTCACTTAGGGTTAATTATATGGTAAGTGATTTACACCTCACTTAGGGGGAATTGAAACTTATTAGGGTGAACAGATCCTCAATAATTTTACAGAATTAGAATTTAAACATTTTTCAAATCTAAAGTCTAAATATCTAAATTTATTATATTATTATTAGGGATATTGCATAGTGTGAGAGTATTAAAAGACATGTGCAAATATTTGTTGCCATCACAATTGTTTTGATACGCCTGTACAACATTAAGAGTATTGGTATATAATCAAAAATAACTCCAGCTATATTCATAGAAGATAGCAAGCTAATGTGTTATTATAGTCAGCCTATAAATTTTGCATTACAACTTTCTATATACAATACATAGGTGCCCATTTTATGAGCAATTTTAAAAAACCACGTTGTTGGTAACAATCACCAATTATTTTATTTGTAACTGACATTAATTTACATCTTTTGTGAATTGTAATTAGTAATGGAATTGGTAATTATTACTGCAATTGATTGTAAATAAAAAATCTTCAAAAAGCTTAGACTATAAGCTTAATATAATCAAACCATTTAACAATTATAACAAAACTTAATTTATGTAAGATAGATAACGCGGTCATATAAAAATAGCAACACAAGACAATCTGGGCTGCAAAATTCATATATGATGACGTCCTTTACCAAATTTAATCAACCCTTGTGTTGTTAAACTTGGTAGGAAAGTATTTTTACTGTCATATTAAAATAATTGATAAAAGTAATGGGCTTCTGACTTTTACTGCATCACGCCAAAGTAATTTTATTGAGTATAATAAATACTTAAATATTACTATTTTGAAATTGATGAAGTTGAGGTTAGTCTGATTTTGTCAGTTTTAGAGTAGATATTGTTAATATTACATTTGTTTTTGAAAGGCAGTCAATACCTTGGGGCTTTTTGAAGTGCCTTTATTATTAATACTAATACTATTTATAGGGGGAGCTGTCAATTATTTAAGTTTCATAATATTTTCTTGGTGGAGGCTTAAACTTTCTCCAGGCTGGATAACCGTGCTGTAAATTTCTTTCCACACTTCTTTAAGTTTGACTTCCAAGCTTTAAGCTTCTGTTTTCAAATTGCGTTTCTTACAACGCTTTTTTTTTAGTACTAGATGGTCCCAACCCAAGGGGGGGATTCATCGATGTTTATTGAATTACGCCTGGGCTCCTAAGAGCCTGAGGCGAGGGAAGGGAGGAGGCATCGAGAAAGGGAGGGGGTTTGCGCGCCAGAGCCGTGCTGCAGTGACAACTGAGCGGGGGAGGGTTGGCGACATAGTGCAGACCTTCAGGGCCATCTCAAAGTGTACCTGAAAGTGGGTGATCATGTGTGGAAGGGTCCACACCTGCTGGTCAAAGGCAGCACGAAGGAAGGAGTTATGGATGGTCCAGATGGCTGTGGCATAGGCGAGGACACGGAGGGGTCGGTGGCAACCAGGCAATGTCTGCTCAAACATGAGGTCTTGCACAGGGTGTCCAGACCAGGGCTGAGCATGGAGGAGCGCGCGGGCCTTTGGCCAAAATGCGGCGACACCTGGACAGGTGAAAAAACGATGGAGGTGGGAGTCAATAGGCTCCACACAGCGGGGGCAGCTTTGGTGCTGGAAGGTAGGGCCAGTCCGGTCCCCTGTCCTGTATGAACAGTGGAGCACTCTCCATAAGGTGTTGGACACCTTTGCTGACAGGATGGGGTGATAGACGTCCTTCCACAATTCCTTAAGGTCAAATCTCACGGAGGGAGGGAGGAGCTCAAGGAGTCTTGGGCGGATGGGAGGACGATCTTGGGGGTTGAGGCGAGTTGTGACAACTTGTCCATTGTGCACAATTGCATGGCGACGTGGGCTGAGGCCAGGGCCTTCCCTTCTGTATGGGAAGGCATGGTGGATCCGCGCGCCTACTCGTTTCAGGGCAAGGAGAGCCTGGTTCCAGTAGGGGGATGAGGATGGTTTTAGGCGATGGCCTGGGTGGTTTGTGAGCCACTCCCTAATGAGGTCAGAGATGCTCTAGGAAGACCCAGAGCTGCTGACACTGACTGGCGGAGGGCGGGCGCCCATTGGGGCATGGGGGTCGCGTCTCAGCAGACAATCGGCCATAGGAACTCTAGGAAGATTGTGGTGGCGTGGGATCGCGTGTCCAGAAGCCCTAGGCCCCCTTCATTGCAGGGTCGGGCAATGGTTGAGAGGGCTATTGGTGGATGGTTTGAGCCCCAGATCCAACAGCGGAGTAGTACATTGAGCCGCGTATAAAAGGCATCTGTGAATGGGCAGACGTGCGCTAGGAACCAGACTTTGGAGAGGAGGAACACATTGGCCATCAGAGCTCGACCCTGGGGGTGATGTGCCGCCGGTTCCAGCTGGCAATCCTGGAGTTAACTGCTGCAAGGAGCAAGTCCTCATTGTCTTTTAGCGCAACTCCTTGTTGGTTGGTGAGAACGCCCAGGTGACGGAAGGTACCGCGCTCAGGTTCAATACCAAATGGTGGGGGGAAGGTGGGGGAGCCGACCTGTACAACTGTTGTCTTGGAGGTGTTGACCATGGCGTTGGACGCCTTGGTGTACCTCTCAATGGTCACAGCAGCGAGGGCAACATCCCCAGGGCAGCCAAATGCAATGGCAGTGTCATCTGCAAATGCCATGGTGCGTGTGGGGGCTTTACCTGGGACCAGAATCCCTGTTAGCTTGTCCTGTAAGGAGGCCAAGAGGGGGTCAAGGGTGATGTTAAAAAGGATAGGGCTCAGGGGGTCCCCTTGCCGGAGACCTTGTCCAACTGGTACTGCCACTGTAAAACCCATTGGCGCCAGGACTCTGGTGTGGAGCTGGTCATAGAGCGATGATATCCAGCGCCTAGCTGCGGGTGGGAGATGGAAGCGGGCCAGGGAAGCATCAATATACTTCCAGGCTACCCGATCATATGCTTTCTCCATATCCAGAAGAGCCACAAAGCCATTCACCTTACGAGAGTTAGCAGTCAAAGTCACGTGAAGGTCATTATAGTTGTCCCATAACGACCTCCCCGGAATAAAACCGTACTGGGATGGGGAGAGGCGAGGTGACACCCATTTGGTGATGCGGTTGGCCAGAAGCTTCGTGAAGAGCTTGTGGTCTGTGTTGATCAACGCTATGGGGCGCCAGTTCGCCAGGTTCTCACGGTCTGACTTCTTGTGAATGAGGGTCGTGATTGAGCCTCTGGAGTCGGGGAGGACCTCGCCATTTACCAAGAGTGCAGCGAGGAGGTCGCGGAGGGTTCTGGCTATCACTGCAGGTTCCAGAAGGTACACCTCAAAGGGTATTCCATCTGGGCCTGGGGCTTTAAGCCGTGGGGATTTCAGAAGGGTTTCCATCACCTCCTGGATGGAAATAGGCGCCAGTAGAGCCTCATCAGCCCGTGGGTCAATGGGCGGCTCTGGAGCCCGCCACAGGAAGTCTTGGATGTCCGATGGGTCCACCTGGGTGGCATGGAAGAGGCTGGAGTAGAAGCGGTGTAGTTCCTGCGTGATTTCCTCCTTATCTGAAGTGGTTGTAGTGCCAATCTTCAGTGCAGTAATATCCTGCGCTGTTGACCGGGCTTTCTGTTTCTGAAAGAAGAAGCAGGTGGGGCGTTCTCATTGAGCATAGTAACGAGATGTTGTAAAGTTTGCTTCCCGTTCTTCCTGCAGTGTGAGCTCCAAGCGGAGTGCTTCCTGCGCCGCTTCCCAGTCTTCCAACCATCTGGGAGAGGGCGAAGGCTGGCAGTTTCGCTCTAGATGTCTGATTCTGGCTTCCGCCCTTTTGACTCTGGCGCGAGCTGCAGTCATCTGGGCTTTGGCACAGTTGTAAGCAACGCGGGTGATGCCCTCCTTGGTCACCGCCCATCTAGCCTTGTGGTCAAGCAGGTGGGGTGGGGGAGGTGAGAGTCTCCCGGATGGTCATAGACAGCTTCTCCTTAGTGAAGGGGTTGTTGAGAAGAGCTGGGGCAACCTTAGGCCAGAACCTACGCGACGGTCTAAGTGTGGTGGTGAGGACAACGGTGAGTGACCTGTGATCACTCAGATGGTTGTCACGAGAGATGGGAGAGGAGACGCGGCCAATTAGCAGAGGGCCAATCAGTGCCATATCTATGCGTGACGCTGACTGGAAAGCTCCTCCATCATACTGGATCCTAGTCATGCAACCTAGGCCAGACGCGGAGGGTGGAAGCGCATCTATAAAGCCACTCAGGCGAAGGAAATCCTGGAGGCGACTTGATCCAGGGCGTTCCTTTGCTGCAGGGGGGTAAGAGTCACGGACGCGACTTATGGTTGTGTTGAAATCTCCTAAGAGGACTGTATTCCGTGGGAGATTGAGTTGGAGGAGCTCTTCCAAGAGCCGATTTTGCTCCTGACCTGCATTAGGCAGGTAGATGCTTGCAGCGAAGAAGGAGAAGTCAGGAGTGGTGAGTTTGGCCAGTATGAGGCGGCCACCTAGATATTGTGAAAAAGAATGGGTTTTAACCCGGGGATTCAAAACAATAAGGGCGGCATGGTTTGTCCAGAAGGAGTTGCCTCCAAACTGTTCATTCCATGCAGATTGTTCGTGGGGGAGGATATGGGGCTCCTGGACAGCAGCGATGTCAATTTGTGCTGACCTGAAGTTTCGGAGGAGGCGAGCTCTCCGCTTAAAGTCCCGCAACCCATTTGCGTTGATGGATTGCAGGGCCAGGGTGCTGCCATGGGGACTCATAGCTGTTCCCCTCCATGTCCTGGGGGTTGCCAGCTCTTAAACCTGCTGCTGTGAGGCGGCTAGTTTTGAGTCCTTTAGCTTGACTATTAGCTGCAATCCGTGAGGAGCGTCGAGGGTTCTAAGGGGAAGGAGAGGGTGGGGGCGGAGGACCCAGTAAGCCAGCCTAGGATGCTGCCCCCGCTCCGTTGCATGGGAAGGACCTGAGGGTGCTCAATGGTGACCTCCGCGGTGTCCCCATTTGATGAGTCTGAGTCCATATTCACTTCCTCCAACACTGCAAAGGATCCGCGCGAAATGGACTGTGGGGTTGGGGTAAGACTCTTTGAGGTGACACTTCTACTGCAGGCCGCGAGTTGCCAGTCCATGCTGGTGGGCATAGCTCCATTGGGAGCTGAGGGCTGATGCGATAAATTGCTGGTGGGGGTTGGTGGGGGTGCCGCGGAGCCCTGAGTGGGGGTGGCTGACGAGGGGCACCCTGTGGGAGATGCCTTGCGCTTGGTGAGAGAGGGAGTTGACTCTGGGAGATTGGAGGGGGTGCCCATTGGAAGGGGGGCATGAGCGCGAAGGTATCCCACACCAATAGTGGGGTTAGCTGTTTCAACTGCTAGGCGTAAGGCCTCAGGGGACAGGTCTTGAACGGGAACCCATTGTGTGGGTTGTGGAATTGCTGCTGCAGCCATGTGGGATCGTTTTTGGCCTGGTTTAGGCCCCTGGGTGGTGGCTAAGAGGGCTTGTTTTCGAGCTGTGCAGCCACTATACAAGTGTCCAAGGGCGTTACACCATGAACACCGGGGGCGCGCCTGATCAGGTCGACAAAAAAGATCTCAGGGCATGCCCCAACTACCGCCACACGAGGAATAACCTCAAATTAACGGGATACAGTGGGGGAGGGGATGAATGACGCCCTAGCAGTGCGAGCTCTTTGAGTGGGAGCATAGTAAGAGGGGACGCTAAAGTCCACTGAAAGAACAGACCCAAACTCCATTAAACCACGATGGAGTGCCAGTTTAAGAGACTCAGGATCAACAGTCGTTGGTAGGTTGGAAAAAGTAACCCATGAAATTTTCTCCAGGTGAGAGCGTGTGCGGGAGATGCGAAGAGATCCGCGTGGAATAATGACCTGGAGGGTGGCAGCATGGTCAGCAAGGGCAGCTTCAGTGAAGCCCACATCGATGTAGTGGCCCTCCACTGATTCATGGATGGTGGTGTTAATAGGGAATGTCTCCGCAATCGCTGCAAAGTATGAGAAGTAATCCTCTGTATAGAATTCAACAGGGTTATGCCCATAATAAAGGCGAATTGCGTGGGAGAGGGTTGAGCGAGGTAGAGCTTTTTGCGCTCTAGTTTCGGCCCATTTCTTCTTAACATCGGCAATAAACGCCACTTCACGGGGATCAGCTTTGGGTAGCGTTGGTGCCAGAGGTTTTTGCCACGCCCCAGTGGCTCCTTTGGTACGTTTGTGTTTGCTTTGGGCTGCAATTGCAGGTTGAGTGTGAGCTGGTGGTTTGGACAAGTTTGCGGAGTTCCCTTGTTTCTGGAATGTTACAGCAGTTGCTGGCATCATATTAAATTGAGGGGCGGTTTGTTGGGCCTCGCTAAATTGGGGAGGCCCATCCAGATTGGAATTAACTCCAGCCAGTCGGGAGGAGGGAGATGTTTCATCACCATTCCAATTTATTTGGGTAAATTCAGCCCGAGTATTTGCTGTGATTTCGTGGACAAAACTCACTGGCTGATTGGTGAATTGGTCGTTTTCAGCATATTGAGATAAAGTGCCGACTTGAGAAGTGCCGATTATGGGGTTTAAATGGGATGGGTGAGATTGGAACTGGTGTGAAGTTCCAAAATCTGAACCATTTAAATCCCCATTGGGAAGAGTAGATTGTCCCAATTTGGTGCTTAGTGAACCAGAATGTGCGGCTAATCCAACCTTACATCCGAGGGTTTGGGGGCCAGGTAATTGTTGGGCCTCGCTAAATTGGGGAGTCCCATCCAGATTGGAATTAACTCCAGCCAATTGGGAGGAGGGAGATGTTTCATCACCATCCCAATCTATTTGGGTAAATTCAGCCCGAGTGTTTGCTATGAATTCATGGGCAAAACTCATTGGCTGATTAGTGAATTGGTCTTTTTCAGCATATTGCGATAAAGTGCCGACTTGAGAAGTGCCAATTACGGGGTTTAAATGGGACGGGTGAGATTGGAACTGGTGTGAAGTTCCAAAATCCGAACCATTTGAATCCTCATTGGGAAGAGTAGATTGTCCCAATTTGGTGCTTAGTGAACCAGAATGTGCGGCTAATCCAACCTTACATCTGAGGATTTGGGGGCCAGGTAGCTGGGTATCGCCCCTCATGGAGGGAGCCAGAAACACGGCGTCAGCAATAATAGATGGGGCTGAATTAGCTGACACAATGGGGGAGGTGAATGTCTGGATGGGCTGAGTTGCATTCAACTGAGCAGACGCCATTAAAACAGCATGGGTGATGGCCTCCTTGGTTGGAGGGGGCCCAGCGGGTTGGTGGGAGGCAGCACACACAGAGCTGTTAGGCGTGCAGGTTGCAGAAGTGAGATCAGGTGAACTGGCGCTAGTTGGAGTAGCTCCAGGTTGGGGGGTGGTGCCTGCTTTCATGGCTGCTGCTTGAGAGCGGGTGATTCTGGTTGACCCTGAGGTGGGTAACCGAGGGTTGCTTCGTTTAGGGTGGTGCTGGCTCGTTTGGCATAGCCTGCGGGTTCTTTTGCGGGGTTTCCCGCCATATTTGCTAATAGTTTTCGTAAATCTCTTTAGTGGAGCTAAATTTCAGGCTGAATTGATTTTCGAAAAGTGATGCTTAGCAGAAAGAGATTTCTTACAACGCTTTAATAAAGTGAAAACTTCATCTGCACCTTTTTCTGAAAGTTTTAACAAGACAGAAATCTGCTCCTGCACTGCATCTTTTAATTTATACATCCGCGCCTTAATTTAGCCATTATTCCCTCTACTGGATTATCCTCCACTTATACTGTTGACTTCTTATGCCTGATATAAAACTGGCTCAGAATACCCCTGTAGTAAGCACCATTTATTAATGCAGAAGCTAAAAGGGTTTTATGGTTTTTAATGTGATAAAACTAAAAGTGTTTTCTATCTTAAGATAGGAAGTGAAATCAGAGCTAGACTTTGTTCAGGTAAACTACTAGTAAAATAAATTTTCAATATAAAACTAGTAATAACAATTAAAATGATCTTTTAGGATTATTATTAGGTTATCTATAAGTGAAAAAGGAAATCTAATGACCACCTATTAGAAAATTAATATATAAGTTGCTAGAAAATACACTATTCTATTGAAAGACTTTAAGTATTTGAAATGCTATTGGGTCAAAAACCTTCTTGGATTGTTTAAAAGTTGTGGTAATTGCGCCTTCAAGATTTGGTATCAAAAGTTAATGGGAATTATACCCCATAGTTCCAGGAAGGCTAATCATCAAGATATTCATAATTAATCAATGATTTTAAATTTTTTGTTTTAAATTTTAAATTTATTTTGGGTAAGGCCAACCATGGGAAGGACACTTCCAAATATGACTCAGGAAAGGTAAACTTAGTACCAGGGGGGCACCCCAGAGAAGCGATGCTATCTCTTGTTGCCAGCGGGAACGCCACTTATGGGGAGGGGGAGGGAACGTGTGAAGGGGCCGTAGCCACTATTGAGAACGTGTGGAGGAAGGGGTCTGATTTGATTAACCAGACTGGGAACCAGGAGGAGACCAGCTGTCAGTGACGCGGTGGGAGATATCCAAACATCCACGCTTGAAAGTGGTCCACCAAATGAGACCAGAATCTGTGGACAGCTTCTGGGAGGGTGGGGATGGAGCCAGCGATGGCATCCAAGACAATCGTGTGGATAGTCCACATGGCGATTGCAACCACCAGAGCATGGAGGGAGGGTGGAAGGGGAGGCCATTGATGAAGCAAACATATCTCTTGACAGACTGAAGGGATGAGTTTGATCCTGGCCTAGCAGACGTTGGACTTCGCGCCATATCACTTTAGAGGTGGGGCACTTCTCCAGGCGGTGGAACAGCGTTCCATACTGGCCACACATGACACAGGATGAGTGTAAAGCGTTATAGCGCTCAGCTGTACGATACACCCACCTCAGGCAGCACCACACATGGGAGCGGACTTGAGGCTGCAACAGAGGATGGTGTGCGTATTTCCAGATAGTCTTTTGGGTCTCAGTGAAATAAGGGATGTCCATCATGTTCAGGTAGTCCACCCTGGATAGGTTTTGGGGTTGAATGGGGATCACGCCATCATGGATGGGTAGCCCCTGTACCTCTTATGTGAACTGAGGAGAGGGGCGGCCCCTTTGGGTTGTATGTCCACTAATATAAATTCTCCACTCTGCGCTTCGCATGGAGAGTAGGATTCGTTTGTAGTGGGTTTTGGTCCCGTGAGGACCTGTGGCTGATGTGTGTGATGCGAGGTATTTCATCAGGGAGTGGGGGTTTGATGCATTGTTGAGGCCCAAGGCTTGGGAGAAGTTGGAGTGGGCCGCGCGGGACCAGTGTTGGGATGGGAGTGTAGGAGCAGTGACGGCCGCAATCCAGGTGCCCAGGATCTTGGCAGCATGGGCTTTGAAGTCAAGCAGGCCCATGCCACCTTGATGATGAGGGCCAAACATGACCTCTAGCCGTACTGGTGGAGGGCGGCCTGACCAAATCCATCCTTGCAGCAAAGCATACAGGGATTTGAAGAAGCTTGGGGACAAGGGGATGGCGTGGGCTCCAAACCAGACTTTGGATAGGAGCATAGAGTTGGCAAGAACAACCCTGCCAGTGAGGGTAGTAGGGTGGGCTCTGAGAGAGGCGATTCGCTTTGTCACGTTGTCCAGTATACGGCACTCCATTACTGCTGACACATATCCGCCTGCCTCCATCCACATGCCCAGATGGCGCACCAGTCCTATGGTAGGACATGGCACAAAGGGGAGCACCAGTGGAGTGGTGTGTGTTGAGTTAGTAAGGCGTAGACATGGGTGAGCAGATGGGCTGGGTTGGGAACTACTTGCTGGGGCCCAGCAGTTCTAAAACTGACCAAGGAGGATGATTTCGGTTTTGGAGGCGTTCAGTGCCACGTTGCTTACCCGGGAATATTCCTGGATGAGGGCTTCAAGCGCGCGTGCATCTTTGTTATTAGACACCCCCACCACGCAATCATCTGCAAATGCCATCATCTTGACTGGGGTTTGGCCTGGCACATGGATCCCAGTGAGGTGGGCATTCACATTTCGCAGTAGTGGGTCAAGGCTGAAGTTGTATAAGAGTGGGCTGAGGGGGTCCCCTTGTCGCAGGCCCCTTTGAGGGTGTACTACTTCTATTAGGAAGCCTGGGCCATGCACTGCCATTGTTGCAGATTCTGTGAGCAGCATCACCCAGTTTATGAAGCGGGGGGTAGGCGGAATTGATGGAGGCAGGCCCTTAGGTATTTCCAGTTTACTCTATCATGGGCCTTTTGTTGGTCCAAGAATACAAGTGCCCCAGAGGCTGTGGACTGACACACATTAGCCACAGAGTGCACGTTATCCCAAATTGACCTTCTGGGGATGAAACCAAATTGCTCTGGGGAGATGGTGGCAGATGCTACAGTCCCTAAACGGTTAGCCATGATTTTGGTTAAAATTTTGGTGTCTGTGTTTGTTAGAGAAATGGGGCGCCAGTTGGCTAAGTCAAGCCTATTCCCTTTCTTGAAGAGTGTGACAGTGAAGGCCTCATGTCCTCCTGGTAGGAGGCGCATTTCCAACAGGCTTTGGTTGAGTGAGGCTAGCAGCAATGGGGATATATATTTGAAATATTTTTTGTAGAACTCATATGGAATGCCATCTGGGCCTGGGCATTTTTGGTTTGGCGCACCGCAAATGGCTGTCCATAATTCGTTCAGAGTAATTAAATTCATTATTTCCAGGTATTGGAAAATGGTGCGGATATGAGCTCAGTCAAGAAAAACCGCCATTTTGGCCGGTTGAATTGGTTTGGCTCGGTATAACTCGGAGTAATATCTTTGCATTTTGATTGCCACTTCAGCTGGTATGTCCACAATGGAATTATCCGATCTTCGTACCTGTGTGCAGGCCACGCTCTGGCGTGGTGCAAATTTTTTTAAAGAAGTATGCGGTGCACTTGTCGCCTTTAGTGATGCGTGTGGCCCTGTATTGGACACAAACCCAATGTTTATGTTGCCTTTCGAGTGCGTTGAGGTGGGTGGCTGCCTCCACCCACTTCCGGCCCCATGCAGGGCTATATCCTGTGGCTGGAATGTTGGACTCCAAGTGGGCCAATTCCACCAGCGCGCATGAGATAACCGCTGATGTGGCTTGTGAGCGTCTGGAGGAGAGATGGCAATAGTGGTGGATGGTGTCTTCTTTGAAAGTTGCCCATGTGGAAATGGGGTCCACGCAAAATGGTGCAACAAACAATTTCGCCAAAGTTGCCTCTTCCACCCATGTGGAAAATCCTGGCAACGCGAGCTCAGGGGGGCAGATTTTGCACCAATGTGGGTCCTTTGCAACTGTGACAGGTAAGTGGTATGTTATCAAGACCAGTCAGTGGTCAGAGAATTCCATTTTCGTTGTTTAAAGTGGGAGATGTGGGATTGGAATTTCGCCAGCGTTAGAATAAGGTCGATGTGGGTCATGGACCTTAATTGGCCGTTGTGGACGTGGGGATGCATCATGTTTTCGAGCAGTGGGGCATGTCGCAGCAGCACATCCATTAACCCAAGGGTGGCTTTTAGAACGCATAGTCTACATGACCCTGTGGGGTGTGGGGTGAGGGTAGCCACCGGTCCATTGATGAGGTTAGCCAACAGTTCATGTCACCAACTAGGAAAGAATTGGGGGGTAGCGGGAGTGATTTGACCAATGAGAAAAATTTCTGATGCTCATGTGCACCATTTAGGCGTAAATGTTGACGATTGTGTGCGCAACGTCAGCCCATGAGAAGGTGACAACGAGCACTCAGCCATTTAGGAATGGTTCTGAGGATGTGAATTTAAAAAAATTATTTTTCTGAATTAGCACCCCACAGTGCTTCGACCAAAAGGATAGAGATGGGAGGAGCATTGTTTTCCAAGCTTCCTTGAAACCTCGTGGACAGTGGGATTCCTGGATGGCCAGGATATCCACAGGTAATTTGTTGTAAAAAACTCAGTTTTCTAGCCTGGGACGGGGAGGCCTTGAGTCCAGTGATATTCAACGTCCCTAAAGTGAAGGTTTCCCCCATAGCACCTTAGGTGTGAGGGGGTGGGCACCTGGGCCCACCAGCCTCTTCTAGATCCCCACAGGCCTTCACAGCAGTGCAGGTGTTAGCAGCAATGCTATCAGAGTTTTTGTTGATTTTTGCAGAAAGAGTCACGTTGGCTTTGGCCTTCGCTTTTTGTTTTCCTGATGTTGGATAAATTTTTTGCAGTGCGGATGAGTTTAGTGCACCGTTGAGCAGGTCAAAAAAAACTTTTCAGTTGGGATGGGTCCCAAGTCAGTTTCAACCGGAGCTTGGGTGCAACGATTGGGTGAGATTGAATCTCCCATCGGATCCTCAGATTGAGTGGCCCACTTGGCATGGGCCTCCCAATATGATTGGGTGATGGATTCCTGAGTCGCTTCCACCGCGAAGGTCTCCATGTCCTCCTGGCGTTGTGAGTGTGAGATGGTGGTGGTGGCCTTGGCCGCTTCCTTGGCCACAGCCCTATGGGCCTGCTTGGCCTTCTTCCGCTCCTGCGGGGAGATGGGCTTTACCAATAGATAACAGCCTTGTGCTCCCCACGGGAAAGCCTCCTTGGTGCTTGCGGTTGGTTCGTAGTGCGCCTCTCCGCTGGCCATGGCTGCTGAGGGGTGCTCTTGGAATGTGACGCCCTCCTTGATGGGGCATGCGTGCGCCTTATGGCTGAACGCATCACAGTGGGTGCAAATGGGGGGCGCGCTGTCCACGGTTACCTGGAATGGGTGGGTGGTATGCCCTGCGATGTCAATAAAGGTTGAGTGCGGGATCTGGGTTAGGTCCTTTGCGATCTCCTCAGTTGGGGTCAGAACTGCGATGGCTTTGCTGGTGCACAGGTGTGGCATCAGTGTGAAACGTTGCTTTTTGAAAGATTGTATTTCGCCATATATGGTGAGACCATCTTTCAGGTGTTGCTCAAAATGTCACGTTTTACCGTAGTAGGCAAAAGGTCAAACGTGAGGAAAATTTGGTTTTATTTCATCCATCTGGTACGTTTGGTTTTGATGACCCGTTGCCCTTTGGGGAGTTCAACCACTATGTGCACCGCTGCAGCCTCGTCTGCTGCTATTTTGCTTTCAAAACCTAGGTCCAGCCAACCGCGTGACATAGAGTGAGGTGCAACGTACACCGCGGTTGGGAAAATTTTGTGTACATCTTCATAAAATTTTTCCCATAAGGCCGTTTTTTGGATGTCCAGATACACACGGACTCCAAATTCCACCAACGAAAGTGGCTGGAGTGTGGCGTGTTGATGTACTGGTTGCATCATGCTTGCCACATGAGTATCTCTGGGGAAAATGTGACCGCCAGTTTTTTGAGATTTTTTTCTATTCCACCAGATTCTCTGGGGCGTTTTTGAATGTTAGAGGCTGCGGGCCTTCCACTTGCTCCTCTTGCCTTGCTTGCCCAACTGCTCCCAGACATGGGCGCAGACTAATCTCCTCTGTGAGATTATCAAACTAGATTTAGTCTTGAATTAAATAGGTTGCAAAAGTGTTTGCAACGAGAAAGAAAAGTTTATGATTAATTAATGATTGATCATCATAGAAGCTCAATTGGGGCTTCCCATTTGAGAGCCTAAGATTATTTAAGCTAGATAAAATAAATGGCATCCTTGACCAATTAGTAATTTGCTAATTTAAGAATATGTTAGTAAAAGCATAATCTGGTCAAATTCATGACAACTTGGCTTGTCCGTTGGTAGTAATACTTCTTCTAAGTGGTGATTGCTAATCATTTTACTTTAGAAGGGTTTGCAATGGAAACTTACCAGAGTAACAACCACAGCGTTGAGATTCTGATATGAATGGATGATAAGCCCTAAATAGCTACAGCGGATTGACTAGAATCAGCTGACCATGATGACTAGTTAAAATATTTTGAGCGCCTTAAGATGAGGCGATATAAGGTCAAAAAGGGTAATTATTGTTTCCTCCAAATAAGGCTCTAAGGCGATGTTGAGATTTCAATGAATATTGAGTAGATTGCCTTGAACTAAGGCAATAGAGAATTTAAGAATACCATACCCTGCCAGAGCCAATGAGAATATGGCGGAACCAAATAGTCTAAGCCAAAGGAGTGGTATTGATCTAAGTCTCTGATATATAAGTGAGATTGGACAATTGAAGAAGATCAATTGTTAGTATGGAAGCGAGAACAAAGTAAAGGTATCTGCTGTAAATATTAAAATAAATAAAGAAGGGTTGTCAGGGCAATTGATCCATATTTTATTAAAAGTTTGTTTGTTTGTCTCAAGGACAACGATCTTCATATTGTCTGTCCTTTGCACAGTGGGCTTTACCCTGTGCAACTTATCCAGCGTCTATTTCCTATACCTCCAAAATTATAACAGTGGTGCTCACTACAGGGGGCCCTTGATCAAACCACTAAAAACTTTCTCCAGTCTCCAGCCATGTGTCATCAGGCTTTCTCTGATGGGGAATCCGCGCGGCACACTACACCAGCTGAATATGTGGAACTTAAGCTTGCTTTAGATGCAGTGCTCAAGAAGCAGGATGAGCTCCTTCAGGAGTGGAATGATGTAAAGAACCAGTTCAACAATACATTCAGTCAAATGCAATTTTTTGACAACAAAACAGGCAACTTGCTAAGTTTCTGGATGATACTACTGAATGACTACACAGCGCAGAGTAAAAGTTGGATGGTACCTCCCATCACCCTCATAGAGAAGTGGACGAGCAACAAGGGACTGCTTGGGGAAGTGTATTATGAGGAATATGACACTGAATACCCAGTCAAATAGCTTTTCGCTGAATCTTCAGGCAGCATAAACTACTCCACTCAAGAGAGAAGCTATAGATGCTTATGTATCAGAGAACCAATTTCCCCAAGTAATGTCTGTACTTTCCACCAAAGGGACCCACACTACTGCTGAATCAATGGACAGACTATCTGCCGCTGGGCCTACTGGTCCAGATCCTCGTCAAGATAAGGTTTATGGGTCTCGACCCATTCCTCAGTATGCTCCAAAAGGTCAAAGTTATGAGCGGGAGGAAGAAGTTTAATTAAAAAAGCTGCCACCATATACTTGTGATGGGAATATCCACAGCTTTCTTAAGCGATTCAAGTTTGTGGCAGAAGAAGCTTTGGATAAGCTTAAAGCTAAATTGTTAATATCCGCCTTGGATGTTGAGAGTGCTAACCAAGTCACCTGCTATCTTCCAAACACTTCTGTTAAATACCAAGAAGTGAAGGATACTGTACTTAAGTTGTTTGGTGGTACACTAAAAAGTCACAGTAGAAGGCTGAATTCTTGACCATTAGGTTACAACATAATAAGACCCTCACTGCATTTGCTGACTTCTATGGTGGAAGTCCGTGTGCTGATTGGGGCAGGGACTATATCTGAATCTAATGTGTGCATTGCAATGACCTCCACAATGAAGCCATACTGTGAGCTTTACAATGTCATGACTCTTTTGAAAAATGACGTACCCCTGTTCAAATTTTTCAGTTTTTGCGCCTTCTATCCACTACCTTCCCTCCATACAATACAGAGTGGAATCATACCACCACCATCACTGAACCTTCTTATGTGGGAGAATACTCCCGTCCTGTTCAGATTCCGCCTAATAACCCCTGGCCTATTATAATCACATACATCTTCCTCAGCCAAGTTATACCCAGAAGTTTAACTTCCGCTATGTCTCAGCTAATAAAAATTATCAGCATCCTGACTACTGACCTGAACCTAATTACACCAATCATAAGCAATCATCATTTTAACCTGACCCTGGTTACGCCAATCACCAACAATCAAACTATCGGCATGGTCCTTCCTATGAGAACCAAGGACGTGGATTCTACGGGATTAATTGTTTTGAATGCATACACCCTGGCCACCTTGCATGGAATTGCCCTAACCGTCGAGTTCACTATGTGCAACAGGATCAATACTACCAGGGAAAAGATGGAGTGTAGTAGATACAGGACTCTCTACCTCCGCTACCACAACCCCAAATGTTCCACCTGAAAATATTGAAGTCTATTCAGAGGAAGTAATCCAATGCAATGATGGGTTTTTATTACAGCAATTGGTTGGAGAAGTGAATGTAATGACATGGGCGCAAGCTAAGGCTGCAGTGGATGAAGGACCTCAGGAGCAACTGAAGCCGTAAACCTGCCAAATGTTTGACAAAGCTTCTTTAGACAAGCTGAATCCAGCCGCAGATGCACCTTCCCTGAAAGGAGTAAACGTCGCTCTTCTGGTAGATGCTATTGTCAAGGAATACCCCAAAGTCGGTGAGGGGATTATGAGCTTCCTTTGGAAAAGAGACTCCTAAATGTCCATGTATTAAGCAATCAAAATTCCTCTTATTCTGAGTCTAAAAGCTGTGACATTTTTGTAGCAAAAATCGAGTTCACACTATAATAGTTATGGGCACCCTAGTCAACATAGTTTACACTAAGTTAGTGGCAAAGTTGACGCTAAAAACTGATGTAAATCATCAAAATGGTGTATGGTACTGTTGGAGCAAAAAGAACGGTCTATGAGGGTGCATACAGCGCGCTACCTTTGCATTTTGGGTCAATTGTCATGGTATCCCAGCGATAATGCGACTGAACAATAATAATGACCTGCTAGTTGGAACTGCTTTCATGTGACACTTTGGGGCAGTTGGTGATTTGAAAGTAGAGACCTTCTAAATACTGGGGAAGTGGATCCCAATTTACTTTATCTCCAGCGGAGTGCCAAAGGATCTGGTGCACAAGGGTCAAATTAACCTTGCATATAGTGATGGGGTGTTTCCAGTTTGCTATCTTTGACTAAAAAGCAAGACTCTGTCTTTTCCTCAGAAGATATACAAATATGAAGGGCTACCCCTCCAATATGCTGGTCCTATATCTAATCCTTCTAACTAAGTCGTAGTGAACATTGAGATAGAGGTGGAAGCTCCATCCAGGCTCTATGGGGAGGTCATTGAGCCTTATCAGAAAACGTGGCTTGAGCCTCATGTGGCTCCAGGCAATATACTCCTGGGACATGGGGAGATCAAGGCCTTGTTAGCAAATCTACAGAATGAACTAGCAAATCTGCCAGCATCAAATAGTGGCTATTTACACTTGATCTCACTTGAATAGGTCCTTCAGGTTCATGAGCTCAGGTCACTGGTGAATTCTTCTACCCGTTGAGCCACAGCCCAGCGTAATGACAGTGGTACCATGGGAGAATTTAATAGGGTTATCAGAGGAACAAAAAGAACAAGAGATAGCTTTATTTTAAAGTATAAGGAGATTTTCGCTGCTGATGACCATGATTTAGGGTGCGTTTTAGGGGTTATTACATCGATTAAACACTGGGGATCATCCCCTCATCAGGTCTCAGCTGATCCGCTGATCTAGGGCATCTGAGGAAGTAGTAATTAAAAATTTGAAAAGCTGTTGGAGCAAGGGGTTCTCAAACCATCAAAGAGTATGTGGGCTTTACCTGTCCAAATTTCAAAAAGAAGATGGTACCAACTGGCTATTAATAGAATACCATAAGCTCAATGGTATCACCAAGAAGGACTCATATCCTTACTACAGATCAATGATGCTTTGGTTTGATTAGGGGAGCCCATTACTTCTCAGCAATGGATTTGATATCAGGTTGATGGCAGATTGAGTTGCCCATAGCGGAACAAGAGAAATGCACCATTATCAAGTCCAAGGGGATTTTCCAACTGTTTCATATGCCACAAGGGCTGTTTTTTGTCCTGGCTACGTTCCAACGGGCCATGGACATTATTCTCTGTGACCTGAAGCTGTCATGCGTCCTCATGTACCTTGATAATATCAATGTCTTTTCATGAACGTTCTCCAAGCATCTTGCCCATCTGGAGGAGGTCTTTCGCCAGCTTTCTAAGGCCAACATAAAGATCAATCCCCATAAAGCCACTTCTTGAAGGACCAAGCGGGGTACCTTGGGTTTGTGTTAGATGTGCCTGGTCTGAAGCCCCAACCAGCCAAGGTTAAGAAATCCAAAAGATGACTATGCTAAACAGTAAGCATTATATACAAGTATTTTTAGGGATGGTTAACTACTACCACCACTTTATACCCAACTTAAGTTGTATTGGAGGTCCGCTGTTTGAGTTGTTAAAGAAGGATGCCGCTTTTGAATGGACGAAACGCTGACAATGCTCTTTTGATACACTTTAGATGGCTAATCAGTGCGCCAGCGCTGCGCTATCCAAATTTTGATAAAGAGTCTATCATCTAGATAGATGAATCACTTTCAGTTGTAGGGGCGGTTCTATTCCAAAAAGATGATGGGAGGGAGGAGCACCCAGTGGCGTGCTGTAGTTGGAGCCTGAGTTGCCATGAACGTAATTATACCATTACTGAGCAGGAATGCTTAGCAGTGATATATGAGTATATGCAATTTAAGGTGAATAAGAATGTAGTAAAGCTTAAAGTCTTAACGGTTCATGAATTGTTACGCTGGTTGCAGAACCTCAAGAAGCCTGAAGGGCGCCTAGCCCAATAAGCCCTCAAACTTCAGGCTCACAACTTCAAAATCCTCCACTGAATTGGTGCAAAACACCAGAATGCTGTTTGCTTGTCGAGACTGACAAAAAATTCCATCAAAGCAGATCTGAGTGAAGTTATGTATGATAAACTGCTTAGTGGAAATTATGAAGATGAACCGCCTAAAGTCATAAAAGCGTTAAATGAGATGTGAGCGAGTACCTTTCAATGGAATGGTGGGCTGTACAAGCGGATTGGCAATTCTATGTGAACTTCCTGTGACACTCAACATGGCCTAGCATTATCATGAGTGCAATTAGGGCATTCAGACATGGTGGTATGCGCAAAACGTTAGAATTTTTGTGCCCTCACAGTTACTGGTTTTCATGAACTTTGACATGCTTGAAACCATTTCCTGCTGCCACCAGTGCCAAGTGGAAAATCCGTTCCTTTAATTATCTCATACTGGTTAGTAAAACCACATTTTGCTTGGCATACAGTTTACCTGGATGTTGTTGGCCCTCTGAAAACTTAAGCTAACTGGTCCAAATACATTCTGGTGGTGATTGACCACTTGACTAGGTGGGTTGAAGCATGGGCGATATGAGATCTGGGAGCAGTCCCAGTGGCCAAGTTCATAAATGGAATATATTATCCAACGGTATGGCTGCCCTCAGTTCATCCTTAACAATTATGGAACTAACTTCACCTCCCAAATCCTTCTAGAAATGAACGAGCTTATGGCCATCCGCGGGGTCTTGGCGACTCTATATCACCCCAAGTCTAATGAGATGGTCGAGCAAGTTAATGGAACCTTAGTGAATATACTCCATAAATTGGTAGAATATTGACCTTCAGATTGGTTTTCCCTCCAGTCTATCGCCGTTTTCGCTTATAACATTTGCTATCATTCTACCACAGGGAAGCGTCCTTTTTAGATTACTATATGGACGACAACCTGCTCTTCTAACAATGCTCTATGCCTGCGTTGAAAATACCAGTGGGATTGATCCCCAACTTTACTGACTAATTTAGTTGACACATTAATCATTTTGCAAATTGAAGAGTACTCTACCAGTCTGGATAGATATATAAGTAATCAGGATGCTGATTGGGAATGGCAGAGTGGGCTGGCTCAGTTCAAATACAGAGAGCTGGTTCTAATCCATGATCAGCATGGGTTCATTCAGAAGCATAAATTTGCCAGAATCTGGATTAATCCGTTTAAAATTATTGGTAGAACAGGTGTCAACGCCTATACTATCAAGGACCCCATGAGCAGTCAACTATGAATTAAGTGCATGTGGAGTTCCTTCAGGCGTATAAACAATAGGAGATTTATCATCCAGTCATAGATTATAATATTGAGATTCTAATATGACTGGACAATAAGCCCTAAATAGCTACGGCAGATTGGCTATAATATGCTGACCATGGCAATTATTATGATTATTTGAGCGCCTTGAGATGAGGTGATATTAGGCTATAAAGGGTTATTATTGGATCGCATCTAAATAAGGAGATAAGATGTTGGGATTTTTGCCCATATTCAAAGCTGGCTAGATTACCAGGAATCGCTAGGAAGAAATTCCCTAATGCGAGGTGAATTGGATATAGGTTGACCCTGATTTTGGGGTAACTATGTTTGGGGGATTTTAGGTTATTTGCCTGGTTGGATCCGTTGGGTATTGATCTGGAAGAATGCTTAAGATCTTGTTGAGCAGAGTTGCTGAAGAAATTGGGGCATCTGATAGTGATTAACTATTAGGTGTACTAATTGAGATCAGTCAAGTTTTTTTATTAACTGATTAGGAATGTAATGAGTAAGTTGTGAGATGAGTGGTGCCATTTGCAACTAGCAAATAAATCAGTTAGTTCGTGATTTGCCTTAATGGATAATAAGTCCCATTACCTAAGCAGGTCACTTGTCAAATATGGTTGGTTCACTTGTATAAAGAGGAAAACGTCAGGGACACATTTTCTGGCTCTTTCCATTTTAGGTCTTGAGGATGTCCAATGATGGAATCCTAGCCAGGATGGTGAATACCATTGCTGCTGAAATGAGGATGGGTGATTCAAGGGCAACGGCTGCTGTTTCATCATAGAGGTGTCAACTGAGAGTTGGGCGAAAAATCCCCCACTATAGATTCCCTAGAATTCACCAATAAAAATACAGTTTATATCCAGTATATAGATTTAAGTAGTACAGAGTATACAGTAGATATACCAGCTTAGTAACTTTATCAGCATCCAATTGCTCTATTTTTCTCAGGAATATTATTGCTGTGTGCAATAATTGGGAGACTCTTTAAGGAAAAGGGTAAGGATCTGAGTGGAGATCCAGAGAAAAAGCAGATTCAAATCAGGGATTGCTGTCAACTGTGTGTCAAACTGGAGAAAAAGTCACTGGGAATCTAAGAGAAGATCGGGTTAGATGGTACTAGGGAATAAATCCCTATTTTGAAAAATCACAAGTATTTTGAGCAGAAATACTGACCGAGCATTGGGCTGAGATCTAGGACTTCCATTCAACTAAGGATAATAGTCATCATACTATTATTAACCAATGATATCAACAACTATACAATGCGAACAAATTTCACAAAAACTGAACCTGTGCAAGCAATAAGTTTATAGGGGTTATTGGCCAAAAATAATCAATCCTTATAAATTTTTACATAAGGTGATGTTGACATTTAATGAATACAAATTAGATCGCCTTGAACTAAGAAAATGGAGAATTTAAAAAATACCATATCCTGCCAGAGCCAATAAGAATATGGCGGAGCTGAATAGTCTAAGCCAAAGGAGTAGTATTGGCAAAAGTTGCTGATATATAAGCGAGATGGGATGATTGAAGAAGGAGGATTGTTAGAAAGGAAGAGAGAGTGAAGCAGTGGGTATCTGCTGCAAATATAAATAAATAAAGAAGTGTCATTGGGGAGATTGTTTCATATTTTATAAAAATTTGTTTAGTTGTCTCAAGGATGACAATTTTCATATCATCTTTCCTTTGCTTAGTAGGCTTTACCCTGTGCAACTTATTCAACATATAATACCTATACCGCCGAAATTATAGCACAAAATATGCTTTGATGTCATGAAACTTTGAGGTAACATAAAAGTTAAGCTAAAAATAAAGATGAAATAGAATTTGTAACTCTTTATTGAATGTGCTTATTGATATTTATATGATGAGCGGAAGCCCTCTGACAGAGGTAGCACCCTCATTCTCCTCTTTCAATATCTTTATTTCTAATCCAATATGAGGGTCAAGAAGCATTATTTTTTTGCTCAGAGCCATCCATATGGTTGTTGTGACCCAATGTTCTGGAACTTCTATAATGATGCTCTGAGATTTAAGATGCATATTCAACCAGATCATTAATTAAAACCAAATTGGTCCATTTCCCAACAAACAATTCCTGTATCCCTTTATTTAACCCCCTATCTGGGGAATTGACTCACTAGGGGATATGACTTTCAGTTTAATGGGATAAATTCTAAATGAAGTCGTTCCATTTGCTTACCACTTCAATCCATTAAGGTGTTTGGTTCTTTTGCCTCTATGTAATTTGACACAAGCATTGATTAAAGATTAAAAATCTAACTAGTAAAACATAGATACATATTTTTAGGCATCTAATAGCTAAAATTTGCTTCCTTAGTGTAAATTAAGTGGAAAACATTAAAGCCTTGTGGCTCATAGCTCATCCTTCTCACAGTAGACTTGAGTTTTAAGTAAGTATGCATAAGAGATGTAGAATTTTAGCTATTTATGATAAAATTTCAATTTTTTATAAGAAGTTTCTATCTCTCTGGATAATTTGAACTATAATTTCTTACACATTTTTGATAGTAAGAAATATATTGGCTTTTTAAGCTAAGTTACAGAGGCCCAGTAATCCTGATTTAAAATTTACATCTTTATAGTGGTTTGAAGTAAATTGATCTTATCACTTTACACTGACTCTAAGCTCATGCTTTAATGGACTTTAAGATAAACCTATAGACTTAAATATTTAGATTTATTATGACACAAAGATATATCACAAAAAGTACCAATCTTTCTAGATATACTAATTAAACTTACATTGGGAAATGTTTAAAGATTAAAAAAAAATTTAATGGTGGAGTATAGAGTATCCCTTTAACTAGAAATAAAAGAAGATTTTAGGTGTTCATAATTCCTGTAATTGATAAATTTATCAAAAATTCGTTTGTTTAGTATAAAATCAGGCTACAATTTAAAAAAGAATCTTGCTTATACAACGATCAAATTTAGTTTATTTTTTCTAAAAGTATAAAAAATATGATTAAGTGTTATAAATTTTATCTGATGAAGTCCCTGATTAAAGTACTTTTTTGAGAATTTATATAAAATATTATTTAGATCTCAACTTAAATATGTCCTTATGGCGTTTCTACAGGGTAAGACTTTTACCCAAACTAGGAAACTAAAAAATCCCAAAAATAAACTTTCTCAGTTTTTAGTTAGGTTTAACCTTACCATATGTATTAATTAATAAATACTAGACATTTGCATATAAGAGGATAGCCTGTCAGAAATTTTTTGCCCACCTTATTCATATGTAACAGATACCTATTAATAATCTGCTTTGCCTAATTTATTTGCTTTTTATTAAGTAACCTTAATGAATATTAGTTAATGATATTCCATAACTATTGTTTAATACATGTTCTACAAACCATTAATTTGTTATTATTTTTTGGATTTTGTTCTGCTCTTGATATTAATTAATAGTTTGTTGGGTAGAATCACCAACAATGTTTATAGGTATTTAGGTTGTTGATTTATATAATTAACAACTTAATTCTATTATGTGGATGTTAAGTTTTCAGCTGATGTTGCAAGCTAAAATGGCTTAACAAGGAAATTGAGGCTCTATACTTGCTTTTCTAATGAAACTCCTGAATGCAATCTAAAAGTAGATTCTCCAATAATCCTCAAAAATAGCTAAGTAACTCCATTATGCTCACCGTTCTTAAAGTCTATGGGTAATGACAATTACAAGACCTTCTGTATTTGTACAAAATTAGGAAATTATTCCTTTATAATTGGGACTACTTCTCCAGCAGGTAAACTGAGTACTTCTCTTTGGGAAGTATAAATGCACACAACTATCTAATATAGGTGTAAAAAGTGACAGATGGACAAAATTAATTAATAATCTAAAGTACAGTAGGTATTAATGATCAATAGATAAATGATGATGTTTTATTAATTGGCCAGGCGCTGGTATTATATACCTCTCAGGCATCTCCTGGCCAAACTCATCTATTAGATGAGCTCATTCATATTATGCCAATCCTCTGCTGGTCATGGCAATAATAATGAAAAATCTCTAAGTCAAATTGACCCATGAATTGACTAAAAATAACAATCATTTCAGCCTTATTGAAGGCAATTTTAAACTCATAATCAGGACGATTTTCATTGCAAACTTGACATCAAAATCTTCCCAATTAGAGCTACATCATAACTCAACGAATAACAATAAATGGGGATAATAATATATATGAATGATAAAGATGATGCACCCCTAATTGGGACGTTGGCAGGCCTTTTATAGCATTAAGTATGTCCTTAATTGGGATGTCTATGTTTAAGTGCTCAATAAATTGATTTCAATAATTGAACTCAAATTCTGCCTTAGTGCGTTAAAATTAGTGCACTAATTTAGGAGGTGCAATTTAGTTAATGCCGTGAGACCACTTTGCACCCAAGTGGACCCATAATTGGCCATAATGTGATTATATCATAGCTATTATTAGCTATGATAATCAAGTTACTTCAGATGCAATCAAAGCATTTATGAGGTGAATCTGGTTTATCAGATTATGCAGATAAATTGGGAGGGATCAAAGGATCCATCAATGAGAGTAATCTATCAACATTAATGGTTTTCTCAAAGGGTCTATTTTTGAGTCAACAATCAAAATCTAACAGTGGATATATTAGGATCTGTTGCTAATCAATAAAGGTGGTTGTTGCAAATTAAGAAGCGTTGAAGCGTTGTAATGGCAGTAACATTTAAGTAATGTTTGGCGATGCGACTTGTTGTAAAATGGGCAATTTGTATTATTACCTAATAATGGCTGCTAACTCATAAAGTTAATCTACTGGGTTCAATTAAAGGCGTTGTGACACACTATCTCAAAACCAGAACATGGGGGTTATAATCTAGTCAGTGGTGGCTTACAATCAGGTGGATGAACAAGTGGAGGATATACATCATTAGTGAGAATCTTCAAAGTTAAGTTTTTCGGAGACAGGTGCCTTTTTTTGAGTTGCCAACCAAAGAGTGAGCACTGAACATCCTTATGTAAGCCCCTTGATAATTTAATAAGGACAGAAAAGTTAGATAGCTATATTTTTATTTATTCACTTTTTGAAAAATTGAAGTTACAGTTGCCCTAACATGTTTTCTCAAGTCGCTTGAAGTGAGGTATATATCACTCACCTGTAAGTGAATACCTAAGTGGGGTTGAGACCACTTGTAAAGAATAGCGGGAATAGTTGTCTATATACTCTTATGTACTCTCTCTTCTCATAAATTTAAATTTAAATTTATTGTGGGGAAGGCTGACCATGGGATGGACACTTCCAAATATGACTCAGAAGAGACAAAACTTAGTACCAGGGGAGGCACCCCAGAGAAGCGATGCTATCTCCTGTTGCCAGCGGGAACGCCACTTATGAGGAGGGGAGGAAACGTGGGGAGGGGCCATAGCCACGATTGAGCACGTGTGGAGGAAGGGGTCTGATTTGATGAACCAGACTGGGAGCCAAGAGGAAACCAGCTGTCGGTGATGCAGTGGGAGGTAACCAAACATCCACGCTTGAAAGTGGTCCACCAGACGAGAATGGAATCTGTGGACCGCTTCTAAGAGGGTGGGGGTGGAGCCTGTGATGGCATCTAAGACAATCGTGTGGATGGTCCACATGGCGATTGCAACCACCAAAGCATGAAGGGAGGGCGGAATGGGGGAGGCCATTGATAGAGCAAACATATCTCTTGATAGACTGAAGGGATGCGTTTGATCCTGGCCCAGAAGACGTTGAACTTCGCGCCATATCACTTTAGAGGTATGGCACTTCTCCAGGCGGTGAAACAGCGTTCCATACTGGCCACACATGACACAGGATGAGTGTAAAGCATTAGAGCGCTCAGCTGTACGATACACCCACCTCAGGCAGCACCACACATGGGAACGGACTTGAGGTTGCAACAGAGGATGGTGTACATATTTCCAGATATTTTTTGGGTTTCAATGGAGTAAGGGATGTCCATCATGTCCAGGTAGTCCACCCAGGATAGTTCATGGGGCCTAGTGGGGATCACGCCATCATGGATGGGTAGCCCCTGTACCTCTTGTGTGAACTGAGGAGAGGGGCGGCCTCTTTGGGTTGTATGTCCGCTAATATGAATTCTCCACTCAGCGCTCCACATGGAGAGTAGGATTCGTTTGTAGTGGGTTTTAGTCCCGTGAGGACCTGTGGCCAATGTGTGTGTAGCGAGGTATTTCATCAGGGAGTGGGGGTTTGATGGATTGTTGAGGCCCAAGGCGCGGGAGAAGTTGGAGCGGGCTGCGCGGGACCAGTGTTGGGAGGGGAGTGTAGGGGCGGTGATGGCCGCAATCCAGGTGCCCAGGATCTTGGCGGCATGGGCTTTGAAGTCAAGCAGGCCCATGCTACCATGATGTTGAGGACTGAACATGACCTCTAACCACACTGGTGGAGGGCAGCCTTACCAAAGCCATCCTTGCAGCAGGGCATACAAGGATTTGAAGAAGCTTGGGGAGAAGGGGAAGGCATGGGCTCTGAACCAGACTTTGGAGAGGAGCATAGAGCTGGCTAAGACAACCCTGCCAGTAAGGGAAGTAGGGTGGGCTCTTAGAGAGGCGATTCGCTTCGTCACATTATCCAGAATATGGCACTCCATTACTGCTGATGCGTATCCACCTGCCTCCATCCACACGCCCAGATGGCGTACTGGTCCTATGGTAGGACGTGGCACGAAGGGGATCACCAGTGGGGCGGTGTGTTTTGAGTTAGTAATGCGAGGACGTGGGCAATCAGATGGACCAGGTTGGGAACTAATTGCTGGGGTCCAGCAGTTCTGAAACTGACCAAGGAGGATGATTTTGGTTTTGGAAGCATTCAGTGCCGCGTTGCTTACTTGGAAATACTCCTGGATGAGAGCTTCAAGCGCGCGTGCATCTTGATTTTTAGACACCCCAACCACACAATCATCTGCAAACGCCATTATCTTGACTGGGGCTTGGCCTGGCACTTGGACCCCAGTGAGTTGGGCCTTCACATTTCACAGTAGTGGGTCAAGGCTAAAGTTGTATAAGAGTGGGCTGAGGGGGTCCCCTTGTCGCAAGCCCCTTTGAGGGTGGACTACTTCTGTTATGAAGCCAGGGCCACGCACTGCCATTGTTACAGATTCCGTGAGCAGCATTACCCAGTTGATGAAGTGAGGGGGTAGGCGTAATTGATGGAGGCAAGCCCTAAGGTATTCCCAGTTTACTCTATCATAGGCCTTTGTTGGTCCAAGAATACAAGTGCCCCAGAGGCTGTGGGCTGACATACATTAGCCACATAGTGCACGTTTCCCAAATCGACCTTCTGGGGATGAAACCAGATTGTTCTGGGGAGATGGTGGCAGATGCTACAGTCCCTAAACGGTTAGCCATAATTTTTGTTAAAATTTTAGTGTCTGTGTTTGTTAGAGAAATGGGGCGCCAGTTGGCTAAGTCTAGCTTATCCCCTTTCTTGAAGAGTGTGACAGAGAAGGCCTCATGTCCTCCTGGTAGGAGGCGCATTTCCATCAGGCTTTGGTTAAGTGAGGCGAGCAGCAATGGGGATATATATTTGAAATATTTTTTGTAGAACTCATATGGAATGCCATCTGGGCCTGGGCATTTTCAGTTTGGTGTACCACGAATGGCTGTCCATAATTCGTTCAGAGTAATCAAATTCATTATTTCTGGGTACCGGAAAATGGTGCAGATGTGGGCTTGGTCGAGAAATTCTGCCACTTCAGCCAGCTGAATTGAGTCAGATTGGTACAACCTGGAGTAATACTGTTGCATTTTGATTGCCACTTCAGCCAGTGTATCTGCAATGGAATTATCCAATCTTCGCACCTGTGTGCAGGCCATGCTCTGGCATGGTGCAAAATTTTTTTTAAAGAAATGTGCAGTGCACTTGTCACCTTTTGTGATGCGTGTGGCCCTGTACTGAACACAAACCCGATGTTTGTGTTGTCTTTCAAGTGCGTTGAGGTGGGCAGCTGCCTCCACCTACTTCCATCCCCAGCAGAGCTGTATCCTGTAACTGGGATGTTGGACTCCAAGTGTGCCAATTCTGCCAGAGTGTGCGAGATAACCTCTGATGTGGCTCATGAGCATCTGGAGGAGAGATGGCGAGAGTGGCGGATGGTGTCATCTTTGAAAGTTGCCCATGTGGAAATAGAGTCCGCACAAAACGGTGCAACAAACATTTTTGCCAAAGTTGCCTCTTCTACCCACATGGAAAATCCTGGCGACCCAAGCTTGGGGGGCGGATTTTGTACCAATGTGGGGCCTTAGCAGCTGTGACGGGTAGGTGGTAGGTTAGCGAGACCAGTCGATGGTTGGAGAATTCCAATTTTGTTGTATTGAAGTGGGAGATGTGGGGTTGTAATTTCGCCAGTGTTAGAATAAGGTCGATGCGGGTCATGGACCTTAATTGGCCGTTGTGGACATGAGGATGTGTCATGTTTTTGAGCAGCGGGGCATGTTGTGGTAGTGCATCCATTAACCTGAGGGTGGCCTTTAGAACGCGTAGTTCTACGTGCCCCTGGGGGGCATGGGGTGAGGAAGGCCACCGGTCCATTGGTGTGTTTAGCCAACAGTTCATGTCACCAACTAGGAAAGAGTCTGGGGGTATCAGGAGGATTTGACCAACGAGAAAAATTCCTGATGCTCACGTGCACCGTTTGGGGCATAGTTGTTGATTGCGTGCGCTACATCAGCCCATGAGAAAGTGACAACAAGCACTTGGCCATTTAGGAATGTTTCTGAGGATAAAAATTTGAAAAAATTATTTTTCTGAATTAGCACCCCACAGTGCTTCGACCAAAAGGATAGAGATGGGAGGAGCATTGTTTTCCAAGCTTCCTTGGAACCTCGTGGACAGCGGGATTCCTGGATGGCCAGGATATCCACAGGTAATTTGTTGTAAAAAACTCAGTTTTCTAGCCTGGGACGGGGAGGCCTTGAGTCCAGTGATATTTGACGTCCCATAAGTGAAGGTTTCCCCCATAGCACCTTAGGTGTGAGGGGGTGGGCACCTGGGCCCACCAGCCTCTTCTAGATCCCCACAGGCCTTCACAGCAGTGCAGGTGTTAGCAGCAATGCTATCAGAGTTTTTGTTGATTTTTGCAGAAAGAGTCACGTTGGCTTTGGCCTTCGCTTTTTGTTTTCCTGATGTTGGATAAATTTTTTGCAGTGCGGATGAGTTTGGTGCACCGTTGAGCAGGTCAAAAAAAAATTTTCAGTTGGGATGGGTCCCAAGTTGCTTTCAACTGGAGCTTGGGTGCAACAATTGGGTGAGATCGAATCTCCTATTGGATCCTCAGATTGAGTGGCCCACTCAGCATGGGCTTCCCAATCTGTTTAGTTAATGGATTCCCAAGTTGCTTCTGCCGCGAAGGTTTCCATATCCTCCTGGCGTTGTGAGTGTGGGATAGCGGTGGTGGCTTTGGCCGCTTCCTTGGCCATGGCCCTATGGGCCTGCTTGGCCTTCTTCTGCTCTTGCGGGGAGATAGGCTTTACCAGTAGGTAGCGGCCTTGTGCTCCCCATGGGAAGGCCTCCTTGGTGCTTGCGGTTGGTTCATAGTACGCCTCTCTGCTGGCCATGGCTGTTGAAAGGTGCTCTTGGAATGTGATGCTCTCCTTGATGGGGCATGCGTGCACCTTATGGCTGAATGCGTCACAGTGGGTGCAAATGGGGGTCGCGCTATCCACGGTCACCTGGAATGGGTGGGTGGTATGCCCTGCAATATTGATAAAAGTGGAGTGCGGGATCTGGGTTAGGTCCTTTGCAATCTCCTCAGTTGGGGTCAGAACTGCGATGGCTTTGCCAGTGCACAGGTGTGGCATCAGCATGAAGCATTGCATTTCAAAAGTTTGTATTTCACCGTATATGGCGAGACCATCTTTCAGGTGTTGTTTCAAAATGTCACGTTTTACCGTAGTAGGCAAAAAGTTGAACGTTAGGAAAAGTTGGTTTGATTTTGTCCATCTGGTGCATTTAGTTTTGATGACCTGTTGCCCTTTGGGGAGGTCGACCACTATGCGCACTGCTGCAGCCTCGTCTGCTGCCATTTGCTTTTGAAACCTAGGTCCAGCCAACCATGTGACATGGAGTGAGGTGCAACGTACACCGCGGTCAGGAAAATTGTGTGTACATCTTCACAAAATTTTTCCTATAAGGCCGTTTTTTGGATGTCCAGAAACATGCGGACTCCGAATTCCACCAACAAAAGTGGCTGGGAGTGTGGCGTGTTGATGTACTGGTTGCATCATGCTTGCCATGCGAGTATCTCTAGGGAAATAGTGACTGCCAGTTTCATAAAATTTTTGTCAATTCTGCTGGATTCTCTGGGGCGTTTTTGAACGTTGGAGGCCGCGCGCCTTCCACCTGCTCCTCTTACCTTGCTTGCCCAACTGCTCCCTGACATGGGTGCAGACTAATCTCCTCTGTGAGATTATCAAACTAGATTCAGTCTTGAATCGAATAGGTTGCAATAGTGATTGCAACGAGAAAGAAAAGTTTCTCTTCTCATAAACTAAGCCATAATAATCTGTGCAATAAACTGAAAAGTTTACATTGGTGCTCACTACAGGGGTAGGTGAGTTTTTATCAACCAGATAGCATTTTGATTTTTTTAAATCATGAAAACCTTTAAAAACAAACACCAGAAGCTATGGAGCAAATGGAAGCTGTAAACTAGACATATTAAACTCAATGTCACAAAATGATCTAACAGCCTTAGAAGATTAAGTTACAAAGAAGAAAGATGAATTAGAAAAGGTTGGAAAAGTCAATAATTTTTATGAGCAAGTTTTCTCATTAAAAAGAATGTGACTGATATAATCAAAGACTTAGTGTTACTGAATCTGCGTAAGTATAAAAAGAATCTATTAGCTACAGAGTAATGTAGTTCAGATCCTAAAGCAATTACAAGATAAGTAGATATAAATGAAAATTTTCTCAGTTGGCTACTAATGTAGATAATAATGTTCTATATTAAGAAAGCCATGTTGTAAACATAAGCTTTCAATATTTATGCCTAGGGCCTTTGAAACACTCTCTTCAATGACTACCAATAATAACCAGAATATGGGGTATTTAATGACATGAATATATACTTTTATAATCTGTAATTAATGAGGAAAACTCACAATAAGCAGAAATGTACAAGAAAATCCCATGACGCCTGTCATGATGTGGTGTAACTGGGCACTATGAATCCCAATGTTGGGGCAAGAAGCCCAGGAGAAGATGAATCTTGTTCAGCCCCAAGAGAAGGAAACTTGCAAGGAGTTGGGATAAAACTGGATTTTTTGATAAGGAACATTCTTAGATCTACATAAACCACATTCCACTTGATTTTCCAGATGCCTTAGGGATTTCAGATTTTTTTGTTGATGACATACGTCTGACATTCTTTATCAGATTGTACCCCAAATGTAAATGCATTCACAAGAGTTAGAGCTAAGATGAAGAGTTTTGATTCCAAGATAGTTAAATTAATCACTTAACTTTATTCTCTTAAGTTGTTTTGTAAGGGCTAAAAATTCTAAGAATATTAAAAATTTTAAAATAAAGATTGATAAAGTAACATCCCTCCTAATCAAACTATCAATATATATTTTGCAGATTTTGTGTTCATTTACCTCAACCATTAGACGTGGCAAGTAATACTGATAACTAATTCAATTTTATTTGAGGTACACTGACCAGGGGATGTACAATACTGAAACAGAAACTCCACAACTAAACCAACTAAATACATGAACAACCGCCCTAAAAGAGCAGCGAGACACACAAAAATGAGAAACAACCTACCATGTGGCACAGCGGCGAGCCACTTATCCCACCATGGTGGAGGGGGAGGGGGAGGGGAAGGGGGGATCAGGCGGATCATTGGGTCCAGCATTGAAGAGGAGGATTGATGCTGATAGCAAGGGGGTTGGGGCATCCGCAGGATGAGGGGTCAAGATGAAGTAGTTAAATGTTGAAATCAACAATTTGGGCCTGGAGCATAGATTTTATGAGTTTAGCAACATGGTTTTCAGCTTGGATGTGGACGTCAGAAAGCTTGGCTAATTTTGAAAGGTTGACTCTGGTGACATGTGTGGACAGAAAATAATCTGCCAGTTCAGTGACATGTTTGATAGCGGTAAAGGCAGTTTCAGTGAGGCAGGTGAATTCCTCTTTTGCAATAGCAGGGAAATTGGGGATAACATAGTGATATGCAGCCCTTCTTTAATTCAGTGACAGATTTACCATGGCTTTGCAGAGATGGCGATTTTTGGGTGAGGCCACCGTGGCCTCAGCAAGCTGATGGTCATTTTGGAAAGTAGCAGCATTGGGTTTAGGGACATATTGGTTGGGCGGGAATGAGGCATCTGTCAGGAAACTCCCTGGTTTAGGTGAAAGCCTTGTCCAGGGAAATGGTCAATACATTCATTCAAGGGGCACAACTCCCAAATGGCCCAATAAGTTCAAGAATGGGGGTTGACTCTATATTATCAGCTGATATACTGAATTTGGGGCTTTACTTGAATTACTCCAAATCTGGGAAATATTTACAACCTCAGTGCCTGAGTTATGTGAAGCAGAGTTTCCATTGATCCAGCCATGAGGGCAGCGAAATCCAAGTAAGGTTCAAAACAGGCGATCAATCCAGAAGGCCAGGAAAGATCCTGAATGGATGGGGTCACAAATATCCTCAAGGCACCATGTCCCCATGCACCCTATAAATATCAACACCTTTTAAATAAATAAAGTACTTTTCAGCAGAGTATTTATCATATTTTATTTAGGTTTTTTATTCTAATGAACAACGTCTCATCCAACCTTGCGCCTAAAGTAGCCCCTGTCCTCTCAGCTGATCATATCCTCCTGAAGTCAGCCACCATATTGGATTTTCCAGCGTTAGCACCAGTGAGCGCATCTGGCAGAAACCTGATAGCATCAAAGTCTGAATTCATATAATGATCTAAATTAAATGGTTTATCTGGTGGTGGGATAATCTCACCATATTTGGTCACTTCGTCCAATAAATCCCAGGGATTTTGGTTGACATCGATTTTATTTAGTGATAGGTGGCTGTGGTTGAGTAAGTTTTGGGGCAGGAAATTTTTAGTATGATATGGGTCCAAACCTGCTTCTGATTGGTTGACATGGGTATAAATTGTCCATCTTGGGCTTGAGTTGCTATATTTTGCTTCTGATTCATCTAGCGCACAGCCTGAGGGGTGGGGGCAGCCAAAATCCTCACTTGAACACTGTTGGTGTGGCCTCATGGGTGGGGTTGGCAGTGTTTGCAGAGATTTAAATTGTATTGCCATGATTTTTTAGTATGGTCCAACACATGGCAGAGGGGGAAAATTGTGCGGTTGTTGTCAATGTAAGCCTAAAATAAATGGTCTGGTGTGGATGGGATATAGGCACACAGTGGTATGTGCCAGGCCATGGTTTACTGGTGGGGGGTAATGGTGGTCATTGCCCAAGGTGCCGCTAGGCGCTCAGCACCACTTGGGACAATGAATAGGAGGATGGGGTCTGTTCCATAAGTGGATAGCCCTTACATCAACTCCTCATTGAGTGTTTGAGGGATTTGATGTGAGGGTAAGTTTGCAAAGGTCACTATGAGTGTGGTTACATCAGGGAGACGTGTTTGGGTGGTGATAATGGGTGTGTTTTTGTATATTAAGGGCATTGCTGCAGCAGCGGCCGCGTCCTCTTCAGTGGGGAATCCTATATAAAAATAGCCCTTTTAAGGGAGAAAGTTATTAAATCTTATCAGTGCAAAGGTGGCCATTGTTAGATCAATAATCGCTTTGTTAGAATACAGAAAGAGACATCCATACTTGACGCAGAGAAGAAAGCAGGTAGTAGATTGATTTAGGGCTAGGGGATGGGGCAGGTTGAGTGGACTCATGCAAGGCGGAGTGCTAAGTTCTTTGGAGGGACAAATTGACCAGATGTATTTGATGGACGGATGAGCCAGTCTGCATGAATTTTCTTGCCAGGTGGTAAATTCTAGCGGGTGGAGTGCCGCTGCCCTGCATTGGAATAGCAGGCAGCGGAGCCTTGGGCATTGGCTGGAAACGGTGATGCAGCAAGTCAATGAAGGTTTAAATTAGACCTTTTTTATTAAAATCACTCAAAAGTGGGATTGGGCGGAAAGAAAAGCTAATACTGATAATTAAGTAACACAGAAAAATGATTGACCTTTCCATAATGAGATGGTAATTGGTGATAAGATCACCTAATACAACACTGGATAATTTGCCATCTTAAAATTGGATTAATTCTGGACAGGAATTAGGACATTATTGCCAAATTGGAAATGGACGTCTACACCATCAAAGACAGCTACAATGGTTATTTAACCATAGAGTCCATAGAAATTAAGGGTTGGATCTAAGAAAATAAAGTGATAGGGGGTGGAAGGCGAGTCAGTAAGGGCGTATGGCTACCAACCTGAAGGTTGCGGGTTCAATTCCCACCCTTTGCACATCGATCGGGGTGCCAGCCAAAGGAAGCTATTGGCAGTTAGTAGGTCTAATAACACGAAAACCTTACCCATGACGTAACCAGAAAACTTTGAGTCCCAATCCGGAGGTGGAAAAACTTTCTTTGATGGAGTTGACCCTGTTCAGGTTTCATGTCATTTCTTTCTTTCGGTAATGCCTGTCCCCTGGTTGGCTTGCCTCGGTTAAATAAAGAAAATAAAGTGATAACCCATAAAAAATTGAGACCACCTAGTGCTAAAAAAAAATAACCCATTGTTTTATTTTTGGTGATACCATTGGGATATGTTGTAAGGGTCATCAGGTTGAACCCACTCAACAATGGACAGATGATATGGGAATTGTCAGTCCTCCAAACAGATGATGCAATATACTAAAATATGGAGCAATTGCCTCAATGAAACCCCTAATTATCTAATAAATACAGTGGTTCTTCGCTGTTCTGCTTTCTTTAAAACTAGTAACGATCTTCTACTTTCAATCGCCCATCATTCTTATATCTCAGTGACTTTGGACAATATTGGTCCCTTGCTTAGACTATTTGGTTCCACCATATTCTCATTGGTTCTGGCAGGATATAGTATTCTTAAATTACTATCGCCTTAGTGTGAGGCGATCTAATTAATATTTATCAAATGTTGACATCACTTTATCTCCTTTTTTAGAGGTAAATCATAATAACCCTTTATAATCCAATATCGCCTCATCTCAAGGTGCTCAAATAATCATAATTATTGCCATGGTCAGCAGATTATCATCAATACGCCATAGTTATTCAGGGCTTATTATCTAGTCATATCAGAATCTCAACATTACCCCCTGTCAGAATTTGCACTGAATTCAGATAATAAATTGGGTCAGGTCCTTTAAAGCACACTTAAATGGTTGGACAATCATGGATTTCACACTGAAATCTAATATATAAACAATTGAAGAGGACTTAACCTTTATTAGAGGTTCAGAGGTCCTATTAAATCCCTAGTATTAGAACTTACCCAGTTGATGATGGTTCAGAGGTTCCTGTGGGCTGAATATAACAATTGTTAAATTTCACACTGAAATCCAAATATAAATATGCCAAATGAACTTTAAAGAGTAGATAATACTGCAAGGAAAGTTACTTTATTATTCAAAATACTTAGGGATATTTATAGTATAAAAAGATCTTCATATCAAATAAAGAATAAGATCTTTTCTATCAGATACCTGATATTATTGATTATCAGATCTGATAAGAAATAATAAATGAGATATCAACTTTGTTAAAATTTTAGCATTCTCAAAATACTAATTTTACTTAATGGAGAAACCCCAGGTCAAGGATTTACCCAAATTAGGGTAAATCCTGACAGAGCCCCCACCAAGCCTTGACCTAGGGTGACAGCTTTGTTCAACCAGATAGGGCTTGGAGTTGAGATATTAAAAATATTGTGGAGGATGATTGATCCACAACCACCATAATCATTCAGTCTCCAAAGCCTCCAAAATTATTGTATGCATTCCAGCTACAAACAGGGACAGACAAGTTTCCAAAGTAATTATCACATTGGTGCAACACATTTTTGAGATTCAAAACTTTATTATAAAAAGTGAGACTATCTGGGATTGGGCTTGTAGAAGGTGCTGATAACACTGAAACCAAAAGTAGGGCTAATTTGAATATTTAGTCCATCCAGGACTTTGGGTATAAGCATAAGTGATGAATCAATGACATAAATTTCGTTTTTGATGTGAATTGTTGGCAAACAATTATTTCCACCGTTAAAGTTGAATTTACCAATTTGCATTGTTTGGAATATGTTGGGTGGTTTGGATTCTTCCGCTTTTAATGAATTGATATCATCTCCAGATGTTAAAGTGTCAAAACTCACTGTTACAACGTGGGAACCTAAATTGTTAGTGAAATTAATAATTTTAAAGTGAGTTTAGGCCAATGGGAATTAGGAGGATTGTTTGGTTCATCTGCTAATGTTGAGGATATTAATTGATACTGCAACTTTCCATGGCCAGGGGGAATATTGCAAAAGGATGGAAATTCGTTTAGTGGATAATCTGATGGTTGATGGTGAGGCATTACATCATTCAAACATTTTAAATTGATCTTCTCCATCGAGAAAAAAGGGAATTCTTAGAAATATCAATGGTTTGTGTTTATATCTTGATGGGAGCAACCATGTCCAAGATTGTATCAAGGTGATCAGCAGAAAAGAAATTATCATTCCCAACACAGTTAAGTTCATTAGAGATATTTTTCATCATCAGGGAGGCAAACATCATCCTTTGCAAGGGAGGCATCAGGCTTGCCAAGTTTTGAAAAATTATTGGAGTTGCAGCCATCCTTGTCAACTTGGCTTTCCTTTGCGGCCAGCTCATTGGGGGTAATAATTCCAAGTTTAATTAATTTCCATCCAAGTTTCTTTTAACAAAGTATAATTTTGACGACGTATCTTCTGAAGCTGAACCATTTTCTAATAGAATTCATAACGAATTTTATCCAGAGATGCATAGGTGGAATCTAGACGTTGATCTATATCTTCCTAACTACCATTATCCTGAAGTTAAATCGCATATGCAGCTTCATCAGCACAACAGGAAAATAAGTCAAGCAAGCCTTCATTAGAACATAAACTGCATGACCACATTACTTCATTGCTCTCTTCAATCACTCAGCTTTCCATTGGTTTGATCAGCAAATTACAGTAGTACCTAAGAAGATTTTGCACCATCTGATAAGTTTGGCATTGGAGAAACAAAAATTGGTAAATTGCCTTCAATTCCTCTTAAGGCACATAAGGGTTTTGGTATTCACTTTGGACCATAGTGTAGTATTATTATTGTACTTAGTATATTTGAACACTTTGTGTGGCTCAGAAGGTACCTGACAGGGAGCACCAGTATCAGAATTTGTACTGAATCCAATAATAAATTAGGTCAGGTCCTTTGAAGTCACTTAAATGGTTGGACAATTGTGGATTTCATACTGAAATCCAATATATAAATAATTGAAGAGGACTTAGCCTTGATTAAAAGGTTCAGAGGTCCTATTAAATCCCTGATATTGGAACTTAACCAGTTGGCGATGGTTTAGAGGTTCCTGCGGGCTGACTATAACAATTATTAGATTTCACACAGAAATCCAGATATAAATATATCAAATGAACTTCAAAGAGTAGATAATACTGCAAGGAAAGTTGCTTTATTTATTCAAAACAATTAGGTATATTTATAGTATAATAAAATCTTTATATCAAATAAAAGATATGATCTTTTCTATCAGATATCTAATATTATTGATTATCAGATCTGATAAGAAATAATAAATGAGATATTAACTTTGTTAAAATTGTAGCATTCTCAAAATGCTAATTATACTTAATGGGAAAACTCCAGGTTAAGGCTTTACCCAAATTAGGGTAAATCCCAACACCCCCTTTACTGAATGATAAGTCTCCTATTGTTTGTATGCTCAGGGGAACTTTATTTTGCACTCAATTAATGATTTGCCCACTCTCTGGGTCTTTGTTAGTGTAGGCATTGACACCCATATTCTCAATTATCTCAAATGGACCAATCCAGATGTTGGCCAACTTATGCTACTGTAAAACCCATGCTGGTCATAGAACAAAACCATATTCCCATCTTTGAACTGAGATAGCCCACTAAGCCCCACCTGATTGGCAGCCTGATTCTTCATCTTCTTGGCTAAGCTGCATGAGTATTCTATGGTTTTCAGCTTGATCAGTGTGTCTGCTAGGTTAGTCAAATAATGGTGAGGATCCATTCTACCAATATCTTCTAGGCATTCATAGAGAAATGCTGGAAGAGCGGGGTGTCATCCATATAATAATTGAGAGGGGCTCTTTCCCGTGGCGGAATAACAGCTATTTTATAAGCAAAAACAGCAATAGACAGGAGGGAACTTAACTAGTGGGTCTATCGGTTACCAGCTTCCAGAAGATGTTCACCAATGTCCCATTGATCTGTTTGACCATTCCATTGGACTCAGGATGGTAAAAAAGTTGCCAGAACCCTGTGGATGCCCATTAGCTCGTTCAACTTTGGGAGGATGTGCAAATTAAGTTGGTTCCATTATTAGTAAGAATGAACTAAGAGCAGCTATGTCGCTGGATAATACATTACAATATGATCTTCGCCACTGTGATTGCCTAAATCCTGTATCAGCCATGCTTCAACCCACCTGGCCAAGTAGTTGATAGCCACCAGAATTACTTGAACCAGTTAGCTCTTGTTGGCAGAGGGCCAATGACATCAAGGGAAACATATGCCAAGAAAAATGTGGGTTCATTAACTGGTACAAGGTCTTCTGGTGGAACGGCATTTCCACTTGGAACTGGTGGCAGCAGGAAATGGTTTCAAGCATGTCAAAGTTCATTATTTACCAATAATAATAAGGATGCAACAATTACAACATCTTGCACACACCACCATGTACGACTGCCTTGTGAGTGCTCATGATAATGCTCTCCCATACTGAGGGTTGCAGGAAGTTCACCATAGAATCATCATTTTTCTTGTACAATTCCCCATTTCATTATAAGGTATTTGCTCGCATCTCATTTAATTTTTTCACAATTTAGGGTGGTTCTTCATCATATTTTCTGCTGAGCATCTTATCATACATCACATCGCTGAGATCCGCTGTCACAGCAATGGTTGATAATATAGATAAGCAGTCAGCGTTCTGGTGTTTTGCTCCTGGTTGGTAAGGATCTTAAAGTCATACGCCTGCAGTTTGAGAGCCCATAGGGCTAGGCGCACTTCAGGCTCCTTGAAGTTCTGAAACCAGCGCAACAAAGCATGATCCAGTATGTCTTTAAGCTTCATTACATTCAAATACACCCTAAATTGCTTATATGAATATATCACCGCTAAGCACTCCTGCTTGGTCACGGTATTTATGCTCATGGAAGTTCAGGCTTCGTTACAGTATGAAATGAGATGCTCCTCCCCCTCATCGTCTTTCTGAGAAAGGACCGCCCCAACGACGGAAATGGATGTATCCATCTAAACAATAAACTCTCTATCAAAGTTCAAATAGAATAGCTCTGGTGCACTGATCAGCACCATCCAAAGTGTGTCAAAGGAGTATTGACAGCATTCCATCCATTCAAACATGGCATCCTTTTTTATCAGCTCAAATATTGGGCCCTCAATACAGCTAAAGTTGGGTATGAAGCGCTGGTAGATGCTGACCATTCATAAAAAATACCTGTATGTCATGCTTACTATATGGTGCTTTCTTTGTTCAGATGGCCTCCACTTTGGCTGTCTGTGGCTTCAGCCCCTTGGAGTCTACCACAAACCCCAGGTATTCCAACTGGTCCTTGAAGAAGTTACATTTATGAGGCTTTGTCTTGATGTTCGCCTCATCAAGCTGGCGGAATACTGCTTCTAGTTGATCAAGGTGCTCAGAAAAGGTTCAAGAGAAAACATTGATATCATTGAGGTATATGAGGACCCAACAGCTCCAGGTCGCCGAGGATAGGATCCATGACTCTTTGGAACGTAGCTGGGGCATTACATAGCCCTTGTGACATATGGGCGGTTAAAAAAGGCCTTTGGATGTTAGTTATGGTTTTTTCTGCTCCACCGTGGGCAACTCGATTTTCCAGTAACCCAATATCAAATCTATTACTAAGAAGTATCAAGCTTCTCTTAACCAATCCAACATATTGTCAATCTGAGGCAAAAGATATGAGTTCCTCTTTGTAATACTGTTGAGCTTCTGATAGTCTATCACCACCTGGTTGGTGCCATCCTTTTTATCAGAACGGGAAAAGCCCACAGACTCTTGGATGGTTAGATCATCCCTTGCTCTAGCAACTTATCAATTTCTTAAGTGACATCATCTTCAGCTGCCCTCAATTAGCGGATTGGCCAAGATCTGATGGGAGGATGATCCCCAGTGTATAATCAATGGACCATCTTCCTGAGCACACCCCAAACCATGGTCACTGACGGCAAAAATATCCTTATACTTCTGAAACAAAGCTAACGCTTGGTTTTTGTTCTTCCAATAACTCTATTAAATTCTCCAGCGGTACCACTGTCATTATGCAGGTCTGCAACTCAATGGTTAGACCAAATTTATCCAATGAACTGAACTCATGAACCTGAAGGACCTCCTCGACTGTAGTCAAGTGTAAATATGCCACTGTTTGTTGGTGGATTCTTTTGGTTTGTTCTGGAGCATTCACTAACAAACCCTTAATCTCTCCATGGCCTGAGTTATAATGCCTGGATCCACATGAGGCTCAGGACACGTTTGCTGATAGGTCCCAATGACCTCCCTTAAATCCTGGATGGAGCTTCCACCTCTAACTCAGTGTTCACTACGACTTGATGGTTGGAAGGAATAGATATAGGGCCAGCATATTGGAGGGGTAGCCCTTCATATTTTTTTATCTTCTGAAGAAGAGGCCGAGTCTTTCTTTTTAGCCAAATATAGCAAACTGGAAACACCCCATCACTATATGCAAGGGTAATATGACCAATATGCACCAGATATTTTGGCACTCTGCTAGAGGTAAAGTAAATTGGGATCCACTGCCCCAGAATTTCGAAGGTCTCTGCTGTCATATCACCAACAGCACCAAAGTGTCTCAGAAAAGCAGTTTTAATTAATAGGTCGTAGTTACTGTTGGTAGTACTATCACTGGAGCTACAACAACAATGTACCCAAACTGCAAAGGTAACGCGCTGTACGCTCCCTCAGAGACTGTGCTTTCTGTTCCAGTGGTCCCGTACAACATTTGATGTTCACATCAGGCTTTAACTTCAACTTTGCCATCAACTTAGTAGAAACTATGTTGACTGGAGCTCCTGTATCTATTATAGCATGAACTCTATTTTTCGCTACAAAAATGTCACAGTATTACACTCAGAATAAGAAGAATACTGACTGTTTATTATGTGAACATTTACAGGATCTCTTTTTCCAAGGAAACTCATAATCCCCTCACCAACTTTGGGTATTCTTTAACAATGGCATCAACTGGAAGGGCGATGTTTACTTCTTTCAGGGTTGGCGCATCTGTAGTTGGATTCAGCTTGTCTGAAGAAGCTTGATCAAACATTTGGCAGGCGTACATCTTTGGTTGCTCCTGAGGTCCTTCATTCACTGTGGCCCTGGCTTGCGCTCATGTCAGTAAGCTCACTCCTCCAACTGGGTGCTGGTATATAATCCCTCATTGTATTAAAGGACTTCCGCTGGTTACTACAATTGATTCAAGTGTGACGTTTGGTGTTGGGATAGCGGAGGTAATGAGTCCCATCTCATTTCTGTCCATCTTTCCCTGGTAGTATTGATCCTGTTGCACGTAGCGAAAATGACGGTTAGGGAAACTCTGTTCCAGGTGGTCAGGGCGACCACATTCAAAGCAATTAACCCCATAAGAGCTTCACCCTTTGTTCTCATAAGTGGGTCCAGACCAATAATCCTGTTGACATTCAGCATAACCAGGGCAGGTCAGTAAGACATTGCTGATGTTTGGCTAATAAGTTCTGGGTCAGTAGTTGGGTTGCTGATGATTTTCAGAAACAGGACTGGAACAAAAGTCAAGCTGCAGGGGGTAATTTGGCGAGGATGAGGTGTGGGATTATAGTAAGGCTGGGGGTTAGTAGGCGGAATGTGGGCAGGATGAGAATATTCCCCCAAATAGGAGGGTCTGGCGGAAGAGGTATGTTTCTGCAATGTATTGGGCGGAGGAAAGTTAGTGGATATATGGCGCAAGAACTGATTAATTTTAAGCAGGGGGACAACATCATCCAAAATTTTGGAAATTATGTTGTAAAGCTTACGGTATGGCTTCACCGCAGAATTCATTGAAATGCACACATTGGCTTCCACTAAATCATCTGCCCCAATTAGCACATGAGCTTCCGCCTATAAACGGTCAGCAAACGCTGCGAGGGTCTCATTATGGTGGAACTCAATAGTTAATATCTCCGCCCTTTGCTTTGACATTTTTGAGGTACCCCCAAACAGTTGCATCACACTATCATTTACTTCTTGGTAGGTAACGGAGCTGCTTGTAAGGTAGCAGATGACTTGATTGGCACTCCTGACATGCAAGGCAGATATCAGCAGTTTAGCTTTATACTGATTTAAGGCGCTTTCCGCTACAAACTTGAATCATTTAAAGAAGCTGTGGATATTCCCATCACAAATATATGGTGGCAGCTTCTTGATATAGACCTCCTCCTCCCGCTCATAGATGCAACTTTTTGGGGCATACTGAGGAATGGGTCAAGACCCATAAGCAGTCTCTCTATGAAGAGCTGGTCCAGCGGAAGTTGGGATGTCCGCTGCTTCAGAGGTAGCGTGAGCCTCTGCAGTAGGCAGTACTGCCATCACTTGAGGGAATAGGCTCTCCAATTCATAAACATACTAGAGCTGTCCTCCTGGGTGTAGTAGCTCATTCCAGTGTCATAGTCTTCCTCATACAATTCTCCCTGTGCAGCTCCTTGTCACTCATCCTATTCCCAATGAGGGGACTGGGTTTTATTCAATTTCCGCTCTGCACAATGCAGTCATTTGGTAGTGTCATCCAAGCAATTAGTGAGTTGCTTGTCTTGTTATCCAAAAAGTTGCATTTGACTAAACGTGCTGTCAAGCTGGTTCATAACGTCGTTCTGCTCCTGAAGAAGCTCATCCTGTGTTTTAAGCACCACATCTAAAGTGAGTTTGAGTTCCTCGCATTTGGCTAGAGCAGTGTTTTGTGAATATTCCCCAGAAAAGCAGGCCTTATGTGACATGGCAGCGACTGAAGATTTTTAATTTGTAGTGGTTGATCAATTTACCTCCTGTAGTGAGCACCACTGTTATAGTTTTTGGTGATAGCATTGGGATACACTGTAAGAGTCACACAGGTTTACCCCACTGAACAACAGATGGACAATATGGGGATCTTTGGTCCTCTGAACACACCTATAAATATACTAAAATATGGAGCAATTGCCCTGATGACACTTTTATTTTATAGATACAGCAGATACCTCTGCTTTGCTCTTTCTTCTCTACTAACAACCTTCTTCATCAATCGCCCATCTTGCTTATATCTCAGCGACTTCAGAAAATACCAGTCCCTTGCTTATACTATTTGGTTCCACCATATTCTCATTGTTTATGGCAGGATATGGTATTCTTAAATTACTATCGCCTTTGTTTGAGGCGATTTTATTTTATATTCATCAAATGTTGACATCACTTTATCTCCTTATTTTGGGGTGATTCAAAATACCTTTTTTAACCCAATATCGCCTCATTTTCAAAGTGGTTGAATAATTGTAACTAATCATCATGGTCAGCGGATTCTCATCAATCTGACATAACTATTCAGGGCTTATTGTCCAGCCATATCAGAATCTTGACACCCATAAAAACATATAAACCGTCTATATATAAAGATGAAAGTTATTTAATAGGGAGATCCCCTTCAAAAAACAGATAAAATAGAAGTGTATATAATACTTTATTGGTTTTAATGACCTTGTGTCTTGGGGCACTTGCCCACCTATGATGTCTTTGGAATAAGGGGGATACAATACTGTAAAAATTTACTGGTGGTTGTTATTGGCAAGCAACCCAGTAACCTTTTTACTTCACAAATTCAGTTTCCTTGTGCACTTTGTCATGTTGTATAGAATGATTTATCAATTAATAATAGTATGGAGACTATTATCCATAGTTAGGTATGAATTATATTTTGGCCCAATGCTCAGCCAGTATTCTCAATTAAATACTCATGAAGTCATATCATAGGGATTCATTCCCTTCCTCTTGTACACCTGATCTTTGCTGAGATACCCCGGTGACAGTCTCTTTTTCCCAACACACAGTTGGAAGCTATCCCTGATTGTGGCTCCTTCTTCTCTAGATCCCCGCTTGGATATTTACTCTTCCCTCTGAGAGTCTTCCAATTATTGCCATCTGCAATAATATCCTTGAGACAGAACAGCACAATAGAAGCTGATAGTTTAACTATATACTGAATGGATAATATTAATGTTCTTGTAAATACTGTAAATACTGTTTTTTATTATAGTAAATACTAGGGAATATATATATTGGGGAATTTGGCGTCTAACCCTCAGTTGACACTTCTTTGATGAAACGGCAGCCGTTGCCATTGAATCACCAATCCTTGTCTTAGCAGCGATGGTCTTCCCCATCCTGGCTAGGATTCCATCATTGGACATCCTTGAGACCTCTAATGGAAAGTGTCAAAAAACGTGTCCCTAACGTTTTCCTCTTGATCCAAGCAAACCAACCATATTTGGCTAGTGACCTGCTTAGGTAATGGGACTTATTACCCATTATGGCAGGTCACTAACCAACCAATTGATTCGCTAGTTGCAGGCGGCATCACTCACCTTGCAACTTGCTATTCATTCCCAATCAGTTGGTGATGAAACCTGACCAATCCCAATTGTTACACCTAATAGTTAATCACTATCAGATGCCCCTATTTTGTAGGCAACTCCGCCCAATGATATCTTAAGAATTTGTCTGGATTGATTCCTGATGGATATGACCAGGCGAATATCCCAAAATCCCCCAAATGTAGTTACTCCAAATTTCAGGCCAACCAATTTTTTATTCACTTTGCCTTAGGGAATTTTCTCCTAGCGATACCAGGTAATCTAGCAGGCTGGGAATATGGGCAAAAATCCCAACTACTGATGTAGTGAAAAATTATTAAGACCATTTTTGATTGTAGATGCTAGCCATGGCCAGATCCAGTTGTAACCAGGTTCATTTGTATTAAATTGTGTGTTTAAGAGGAAAAATTTAAATACCAGAAATTTCAGATGTACAATTCATGACCTGTGGGAAAACAAGCATTCAGGAAAACACAATTGTCAAAAATCTAATTATCCTTAGACAGTACTATAGCCATGAGAGTAATTTCAAATTTGACAAAGAGCTTCATTTAAGACTGTTCATATTAGATGACAGAGAACATTGAATATGGGAGGTTTATAAGGATTGTGCCACCAATAATGGCCATAAAGGAGGAAAGCGTCAAGAAAAAGAAAATCAGCTCTGCTTTACTAAAGATGTTTATCAGGCTGACAAGTGGAAGAAAGCTGCTGATCATAGACCATTTAAACCAAGCCAAGCAACTCATGCTATGTAAAGTAGTGGCATCTGCTTCCAAGAGACCATTTATGAATTGGTATAATGCAAATTTTGTATTGCTGAAAATATCAATTGCTGTAAATATAGTCAAGCCAGGGTGTTGGGTTTTGGTATTCCCACATTACCCACGTGACAGTTACCTCTCAAACATCTGTCTTATCCTACTTTGATTGACTTATTAATATGTAATCTTAATAGATGTTGGAGCTTATTATATACACTAACTATTTAATTAATACATGTTCTCCTACAAACCTTCGGTTATTACTTAATTTTGGATATGATTCTGACCTTAATATCAATTAATGACTTGTTGAGTAGGATCACTAACAATGTTTATAGGTGAATTTGGTTATTATTTTGATAAACAAAAATTTAGTTTATTATATGGATTTATTAGGATCTGTTGCTAATCAATAAAGGTGGTTATTTAAGTTACAGAAGCGTTGAAAAGCTTTAATGGCAGTAATATTTAGGTTATCCTGGGTAATGTGTCCTGTTGTAAATGGGTAAATTTATATCATAACCTAAGCATGTCAGCTAACTCAAAAAGGTTTTTTATTGAAGTTGGTTAAAGGCGTTGGGACACGCTATCTCAGAAACCAGCCCATGGAGGGTCATAGTTTAGTTGGTGGTGATGCCAACTAAGTGGATAGATAAGTAAAGAATGACTTATACTGGTGCAACTCTTTAGAGGCAAATTTATCAGTGAAGGATACCATTTTTTGAATTGCCAATTAGATAGTTGAGAATTGAACATCCCTTTTAACCCTCTTGATAATTTAATAAAGACAAACAAATTAGATTTTTATATACTTTATGTTTGCGCTTTTTTGAAAATGATGAAAAACTGTTGCCCTTATATATGTTCTTAAATCACTTGAGTGAGATATATATCACTCACCTGGAAGAGAATACCTAATCTGGGCTGAAGCCACATGTAAAGAAGAGACTTGACTATGGGGCTCGATCCTCCTGCCCCCAACCTTGGCTAATTCATGCGCTACTTCCAAAGCAGCAGCCAATCAAAATTTAAAATATATAGAATCGCCAAATTTATGGAATTCTGAGACAATAGCTAAGACAGTTTTGGCTGAGCTGCCATGGTCAACTGTTCACAGCCAATAAGGTTCTGCCATCACACCAACTCCATTGGCTGGCACAGCATTAGCCAAGCTTTATCCATTTGAGTGTCTAGAATAAATTGATGATAGAAAAAAGCTGTATAACGTTAAGCTGGGTTTTGCTTTGGAGGATTTTTTCATAAATCATCTCAATTCATGCCCCACTATTTTCAATCTAAAAATGGTTTCACTAACTATAAAAATATAAATAAAATGGCAGTAGAAGCAGCATCTGCTCCTGCCAACACCCTGCTCTGCCAGCATCTATATGTGGCGATGGAATATCTTTTTGAGGGTATTCCCATCCCAAATTTCTCCTATGATTTTGATAAAATGTGAAATACAAAATTGAGGAGATCGCTTTTGGAGTGAGCTGCACTTTCATCAATGTGGCAAAAACTTCTCTTTTTGATCCCAATCATCCCCAAACCCGCATGCACATCAAGTCATTCACTTGTGTGCCTGATCTCATCGCATTTGCTGAACATTAACTTGGTCAATACATTGAGGTGATGGACACCACTGGCATAATTAACAAAGAAAACCCACTATTTTACCTCCTTATGCCACATATTGCTGATGCTTCTACCCTGATGTTGTCTGCCATGGTCTGCCAGCTAAAACAGGCTCTAGACAAAAGTTTCCCCATAGCTTCTTCACCTTCTAAAATGGCTTTCTAGGCTGTTAGCTGAGGTGCCATATTGGGAATTTTTTAAATCTATGATAATCCATTTGTTTGGCTCAATTGCAAATAAAGATGCATGGTGTCTCCCCCTTTTGGGTTGGTCACCATATTTGCTAAAAAATTAAGAGCTTGACAAGTCTTTTTTCTTCAATTAATACTCTCCTTAATTCTTATTAATCCAGTCTTAATGACATTTTTAATAAAATGAAGAGAATACATAAGATAAAAAGGCCCTAGAACTTTATGTAAGTTAAAGCTTCTAATTGTGGCAATACTTTATTTGTTGATTTTTATAAATAAAAATCTGGTATTGGACATAACATCCTATTTCTAAATTATGAAATCTCATTCATCTAGAAAAGGGTTTCTTTTATAAAATTTTAGATGTTATTTTATAGCAAAATAGTTGGTGAAGTTTTGTAAAACCCCAGGAGATCTTAGAAGTTTGCTGAATCAACTTCATAAGCCCTAGTGCCTTGTTAAATGATGGGTTGCAATTCCTCTTTCCTATGCTTGTTTTATATCTTCCTTTTGACCTCATATAAGCACTATCTTCTGAAGACCTTATGCGGTTAAAGTAAGTCTTTTACTTAGTACTGCTTTAGGGAATATGATGCATTTGATGTTGTTTTGAACTCCAGTTTATTTTCTGACTTTATTTAGTAAAATTATTAATAAGTAGATAAGCCACATGCAGCTCAGTTGTCCCCCACTAATATCAAGAGACAGATTAAGATTTTCTTACACCTTGACCAAGGATACCTAGACTGAATTGCTTTTTAAAAAAATACTCCTATATTGTAACAGGAGTTTAGGGATCAGATTAAATGTAAAGTTTTTTCATATTTCAGCCCGCTCAAACTGACCTACTTAAATGCAGAATTTGATTCCTAAATTTTGCTTACTTTTCAGCCTAAAGCTTAAAAAAAACTTTTACTATAATAGTTTAATTGTTAATGTGATGATAATTTTAACTCTCCCGCCATTAAATTTGATAAAGTTAGAATCATTCTTACGCATTGTTGGTTTAGTGGTATAATGGCCGCCTGCCACGCGGCCGACCCGGGTTCGATTCCCGGACAATGCAATAGATTTTGCTTTGGGGGTGGAAGGCGAGTCGGTAAGGGCGTACAGCTACCAACCTGAAGGTTGCGGGTTCGATTCCCGCCCTTCGCACATCGATCGGGGTGCCAGCCAAAGGAAGCTATTGGCGGTTAGTAGGTCTAATAACATGAAAACCTTACCCATGACGTAACCAGAAAAATTTGAGTCCCGATCCAGAGGTGAAAAAAACTTTCTACGAAAGAGTTGACCCTGCTTAGGTTTCATGTCGATACTTTCTCTATTTCGGTAATGTCCGTCCCCTGGTCGGATTGCCTCGAATAAATAAAAATAGAATCATTCTTATTATATATTTCTTATATTAAGGTAAGTCAACAATGGGATGAACATTATCAATATCTCAAAGAGTGAAAAGGAAATAAAAATCCATAATGATAAACCAAAACGGCCAATTTTAGTGATCAAAAAGCAAAAACCAAAACACAATCAGACATGTAAGACTGTGGAAAATGTCTTATCCAACCATGGTGGAAGGGGAAGGGGACTGGGGCTTAACCTCTGTGGTCTTTTCTTTATCCCAGAGTAAGGTATGGGCTAAGGTGAAAAGAAAGGGCATAGGGGTGTTGGCAGCATGAAGTTTGATATTTACTATTGGTAAACTAGCAAAAACATAATTCATAGATAATTCCGTCAATATAAAAGGCCTAGCTTCTTCAGCTTGGATATGTGCGTTGGGGATCTTGGTGAATGTGGAAAATTGGTTTGGATTATTTCAGATTTGGTAATATACATTACCACTTCCATATTTCTGAATTGCGTTGGTTTTTTAGGAAATTAAAAGGCCATGCTTGCCCAAAGGGATGTTTGATGGGATAATGAGAGGAGGGATACCCCTGCAAGTATCAACGCTAACTTTGCAACAGATTTTTGGAGGGGACAACAGTTGGGCGAGGCAGCTGCTTCAACAGTGAGATGGTGGTCACATCATAATGGAGCAGCATTTGTCTGGGAGATCATAAATGAGGGGGAAAATAGCCATTGTATTTAGCATGTAAAAATTGTTTGAGGAGGACATAATATGGTTCAATGAAAGCACAAAATTTACCAACCTCAGCTAATAAGCCCCAAGGGTTCTGTGTGAACTTTATTAGGGCATCAATATAAGTTTGATACTTTGCTGGTGGATGTTAAGAGCTTGGTATTGAACTTAATCCAAGCCACTTCCTGATTGAGTATGGTCATTGCAGTTTGGGGCTGAGGTTGAGCCTGATTAGCTGGCACAGGAACCACTGCATTTTAAAGCTTTGAGGGAGAGGATTAGGATTGTATACCATACATAAGATGGTATGGGGTCAACATTGGATTGGTCACTGACAGAGGCGGGCGCAGAGCTGGCAGAAACTGCAAGGAAGTGCACTTGTGTTTTGAGTCATCCAACTCAAAATAGGATGAAAAATTTTCTGCCCACCCTCAACATGGGCCAGAACAGATAATTATGGGCAGAAGGGATTATGACAAAGGGGGAATTACAGTGAAGTTTTGCTAGAATTTGGTCATATTGTGGAAAACGCCAAGGCCCAGAAAGACGAATAGCCCCATCTTAGACCAAAAACTGTAGGATGGGGTCAGAGCCATAGGTTCCCAATCCAACCATCAGCTCCTTTTGGGGCATTTCAGGGTGAAGGTGGGTGAGAAAACCAGCAAACTGGACCATCATAATAGTAGCTTCTAAGAGTCAGGTGCGAGTTGTGGAGAGATGGATGCCCTGAAATACCAGAGGCACAGTTGCCACAGTTGTGGCATCAGCTTTGCAGGTGAAGCCCAGATTAAAAACCCCTTGTTGGGGCAGAATAAATAATTCAGATGATTGCGTCACCTGTGATAATCCAATAATGGCTTTCTCATTGTATAGAACAATTTCTTTATTTGATGCAAAGGCTAAAATGCAAGGTACACTGGTGGAGCACCAGGAAACTTCAAGGGATCACCTGAGTTTGTGCAAAGTGGAGGTTAATATCCTTGGGAGTAAAAAAATCATTACATGGGTCTTGGAGGACTGTTGACCCAGTAAAAACGCATTTTCCCACTGGACATAAAATTCTGGGGTTTAAAACTTCATACTCTGGAGCAGCCAATAGGGTAATCTAAGGACATTATGGTTAATTTAGGCAGTAAGAGGTTAAAGCAGAAACTTTATTTTCATGAAATATTCGCTTATAAAGTTATGCCAAACAAAAAGAAAGTTATTCTTAGATGATATGTTTCAAGATACTTTTACAAAAATCAAAATAATATCCAAATTATCACCATCTCATATTGTCATTATGTCAATCTTTATTGGTCTCTGCACTTGAAAAACCAAACTATGGTGCTCCTCAGACTACTGATGGTTGAGGCCTCTTGATTCCACCAGAAAAACTCCATGGTAATATTGATGCTTTTAAAAACTCATGAACCTCTAGGTAGCTTCCTAGTCCTTTTCAAGAAAGTCAGCTTACTGAGTCCGCTGCTCCTTTGCCTCCCCCAGTGCTGGAAAGAGCATATCATTAGGTCAGCATGACCTAGAGCTCTTATTTCAGGGGAAATGTAACAAAAGTAATTAGTACATGTATATTTTTTACTAAAAATATGTTATGAACAAATTTTTATAATATTTCTTAGTGTTTTGATCTAGTAAGCCCAGTTGGTTTTCAATATTAAGTTTTCATCCAAAATTGTATTCTATTGTTTTCAAATATGATAAAGATGGAAATTTACTATCTTTTTTTGCATAAGCCTTGGCGCATTTTTATTGTTTAAGAGTAAGATTGTGCTCACTTGCTCCAAATCCTATAAATTATACTTTACCTTGAGCACAATTAAAGCTGTATTTTCAAAAAAAAACCTTAGGCGGTTACCTTGGTTTTAATTTTAATTATTATTATAATAGATCATGATGTGGTTAAGGTTAAATTGAACGCCATTGACCTTCAACTTCTGAAATAGAAGACCTTAATTAAAAATTGCTTTATAGTTAAGCTTTTCAGATGTTTACCTCTGGTGCTGAGGTCAAGTTGCAGCTTTTCATATCTTGATGGGAAGCAGACCTCAATGGAACGCTTATTAAATTATGATCCTTGAGTGTCCATGGCGTAGTGAGAGCTGATTAGGCTTGGCGCCCCTCCATACCTTAGCCTTATTAAACTAGACTTTCTCATATGCTTGAACTCAGAACTTGCGCTAACACATACTTATCCAATTAAAAATAAAAAAGAAATTGCAAATATGATGGTATGACTGTTAGTGAGGATTTAGGTATAAACATTCTCACTATCACACCACCTAGAGAACTTCTTATGAAACTTGAATACATTAAAAGAGCAACCATCTAGTACTAAAAAAATACATTAAAAGAGCATTGACATAATCTTATATATGCTAAAATATCTCTTTTCTAAAATTAGGTTTTGTAGGTGACTGAAAGATAGTGGAAAGGACTATATGGTGTTTTTCCATACTTTAGTTCACTATCCATGATACAGGCTCAGTATCAATGGACTTAAGTCCTTATTAATAAGTCATAAGGCGCTTAAACATAGTACTAAATTCTTTACTAGATGCATAAGGTCAACTTAATATGCAATAGAGTTAATTTATATAAAAAATTATTTTTCCTGAACTTGGACAAACTTTTATAAATGTTTTAGAGTGTAAGTTCTTTGTATCAACTATTGTTAGCTATAGGCTATATTGGAAAGGTTTACCAATCTAGAGTTAGCATATAGTTTATTATGCCTCATAAAAGTCTAAAAATTTTAAATTTTTCTAAGATTAGTTGCTTTCTCTATAAAGCTTCATCTCTTTCATTAAACCCTATTTCTTTTAGTTAAGATTTAGCCATATTTACAAAAAATATTTTATAGATAAATAATATTTTAGAAGGGAACTAGGATATAGATTTGTGAAGCAAAGTTACTGTAATCTGATTTTAGGCTATAGTCTAAATGTTAATTATTAACACTATCATCACTTTTCATTCAATTGAAAGGAAAGAGCTGTGGAACTGCATAAGTGAATTTCCTTCTAGAACGTTAAAAACTTTTGGTATGTGCTAGGGTCTGAAGTTATAAATTTCTATCCAATCTTCAGCTTTTTGATCTAGATAAAAGTCTTGGTCAACTAAGAAAAGATGTACAAAGAAGTTATTTCTAGAGAAGAAGTGGCTATTATATGATCAAAAATACAACCAGACTACCACAATATATCCTAATAATATGGAGAGTTCTAAATTAAAGTCCACAAAGATTATATACCAGCGACCTCAGGCCAACAATAAGAAGTTCACTATATAAATTATTTCATTAAACAGGAAATCTACTTGTCTATAGCAAGTATATCTTCATAATTTCTATATGTTTGTGCTATGATCAAATTTGATATTTAAAATGCAATATAATTCAACATAATTCTTAAAATTAAGTCTTTTCATAAATGATTTCAACCTTTCACAAATGCATAGATGAGTCTAAAAAATTTCCTGAGAGTATTTCTTTCAGACACAAGCATTACTTTTTGAGTATAACTGAACTCCCTCATTCCCTACTCCAAATTTTTCTTTTTTTGCATCTTAAAAATAATTTGATCTAATATAACGTTTAAATTATCTCTTTTTTTTAAAATTACTTAATTAAACAAACTCAAATATGTAACAGCCTAAAACAACAACCTGTAGCTGTTATGAAAGGTCAAGCTTTGAATGTTGTCAAGTTTGAAGCCTGCCACTACATGTGGGGTGGTGGTGCGCCACCCTATGGCGTTTTCAACTGTTGGAAAAATGTGCTCAGGATGTCTCTGCTAGCCCCCTATTCAACTGTCACTTTATCCACTTCAGGACTTAGCTTCACATCTCATGCACTCTAAAATGGTTCTTCTTATCCCCTTGGTTCTCCCCCAGAGCAACCAGAACTTTAGCCTTTGGGCTAAGTGTGAGAATCTCTTCCCCTACGTTGTGCTGCCATCGTAGAGATGGCACAGGTGGCATAACCCCTCTAGATTTATCAATTTCTTCCCCTTTAAGGGTACTAGGACTTAAGCTTATCTAGTGAAGCCCAGGCTATGTTCATGGTGACTATTCCACTAATTTTCTAATTTTACTCCCATATCCATCACTCAAACTTAGCTGCCAATGGATGCCAATCTGGTGATCTAGTTTTACAGCCTGCTTACAAGACTTTCCATTGAGCATCTGTATCAAGAAATTCTGGAGGGTTTGGAAGCTTATGGTGCCAATCATATCCTCCATTTTTGTGGTTCTCAAAAATGGCCTGCCATCTCGCAGGGCCTACGCCTTTACAATGATTTGCACCTTCCCTTTAAGACACCCATCTTGCAATTCCCTCTTGAACAGTGATCTACTCTGCCCCAGCCACCCATTCTGGATACACATTGATAATGGCCGCGCCATATGAAATTCATTCTTTGGGTTGGACCACTAAATTCATAATTGTCCTTCTCTCACCTCTAGAGCATCTTTCACTTATCCTCCCTTCAGCGGTGGCCCCACCACTGTACCACTTGGATTTTGAGTGGGGTTCAACCCTCACTCCCCATCCCTCAACTGCTACAGCTGCAGCTCCTTCTGCGCCAGCCAATAAAATTTAATCTTCCTGGGAAATCTGGGTAAAATGATTGCTTAAGCCCCCTGCCAAATTGGTTTGGTTGATGATTTGTGAACTAATCAGTCCTTCATCCATCCAAATAGATACCGTGGGTGGCCCATGTTTACTCATCACTAATCCATTTAATTCTCACAGATAGGTTGACAATAAAAATCACTTTTTTAAATTAATATGATAATTGATTGACTATAATCTTTCCAACATCCTAAATCCAATCCTCAGCATCACTTACACCCTCTTATGGGCTTTCCTAATCATAAAACTCACTGCCAACTTGATGGTGAATCAGCTGCTGCCCCATCAATGTTTCCCTCTGCTAAGCCCACCATGTGGCCATGGTGTAAGTCCAAGGAATGTCCCCTTTGCTTGGATTGGTCGATATTCCTATTTCCAGATAAGAAGGGTCTGAAGAGGGTGGCTGTACCCCTCGTCACCCAGGGCGACCTTGACCATATGGTAGATGAGTGCTGAGTAACAGCGCTCCCTCTAAAGATTCCTCCCCCTGTACCTGCGCTCACCTCAGCTGAACTTGTCTGCCAAATTGAGGAAATCTTCGCTGATATTACTGAATTAAAGATAAAAGGTCCAAACCATTGAGAATAAAGCCCAACAATTAGCAAACTAATAGTTGAGAAGGGACAAGTATCCAATTATTGGATGGAATCACCGATGGTTTTGAGTCAGCTAGAAGTACAATTGCTGATGCCATACACCCCTTTAAATCTTCAGGGATGATCCCTAATGTGAAGATGGTACCTTTGGGGACTATCATAGATAATTCAAAAACCCTATCTAATGAATTGGGATTTGCGCCTGATGTAACTCATTTGGCCAAATGAATGCCAAGCAACTGGGCACAGGAGGGTTGGGAATCCCAAATGTCATGGTCAAATGACATCATAGTGGGGACCAACCCCAAGGATAAGGCTGGTGCCAGGAGGCAAAAAAGGTGAAGCTGCAGGCCCTCCCTGACCTGAGGCACACCCTAACCCAACGCTGGGTACAGGCTAAATATGCCCAGGTTGGTACTAGTGGGGTGCCAAATGCCCAGCCCCTTACTTCAGCCCAGGTATTAAAACGGACAGTTTACCAAATAAATGCTGATGGTTCCATTCAGTTAGTTGAGGAACAGGGTTTCGAAACCTGTTCCATTTATGAAACAACATGTTTGGGTCAGATCCAACTTCAATTGATCACTCAAGTGAAGTCAATTTTGGCATATTCAGCCAATTCAGATGGTGGTGTGTGCCTATTGGTGGGTCAGTGCTTGGGCCCATTTCAGCATACCCTGTATTCCCACGCCCTAGTTTAATTATGTTTTCCCCTACCAACAGTCCTTGTTGGTCAACTTCCCAAATAAACATTTTCCCCATTTTACATTTATCTTATGACATTTTGAACGCTCCTGTGTGCAAACCTCTTCAAGGAGGTCTCGCACTCCGTTAACCTGGCCATCTCCAATATGATCAAGCTATCCCCTAGTGCACTGTTGGTTCGCCTAGGTTCCCTCTAACCTGGGTCGCTTACCCCTTCCTCATTGTGCACCGCATTGCTTTTAGTGGGTTATTTATTATAATAATCGCACTTATATGCCTAAGTTGTTATTGCTAAGCACCCTCTTCTGGGCTCTAATAACTTTCATACCAATGGCTAGTTCCTGGTTGTTGGCCTGGTGCACCATGTACTACCACGCTGGGAATGGGAGAGTTATAGACACTCTCCGTACATTAGTTGACCAAACTCTTGAATTTATGTGCATGAACTTTTTCCATGTGGAACTTTTCCAAAGTGGAAACAGTGGGCGCTGGCTGTGGGCTTCAGCTGTTGTTAGCCACACCGCTGTTTCTTCTCTTTCCCAAAGGTTGGAGCATCTCAGCGTTATTATGGTTGCCTCCAGCTGGAAAGTATCCACCCTTCATGCTTGTACCTGGTGGATACGGATGCTTTGAGATCTGAAAGTTGTGATTTCCCAACTTTCCGCCAAAATTATTAATTTAAAATTAAACAAACAAGTTTTCCTTCACCGCAGGTTCAGCCAATGCTGGTGAAGTTGGCGCAGATGGGCCTGGGGGTGTTGGCCATGGATATCATTGGGCATTCCATTGCTGTTTGAGGGATAGGGTCATTCACATCTAAAAACGCGTTTTATAACGAAAACCTTGTCTCTACCTCTGAACCATTTATTAGCTCATATGGCCTGGATGAGGACCCTATTCCTGTATATCAGATTATCCCTGAGAACCCATGTTTGACCCCTACCATGATCTGGGGCACTCAGGAAGTGGAAAAGGAACTTCATTTTAAATATAATAATGTATATGCACCTGCAGAAGATGTGGTGGTATATGTGGCCTCAGTAGTAAGAGTGGCCCACTATCCCTCTCCCTTCTATGATTCCAAAACATACCCTGAAGGCTTGCTCATGCCAGAGGAAGAATTTTCATGGGAGTTAGTAGCGTTTTCTGCTTTAAATAAATCCCATTCTGGATACTTCTTATTGACTGATACCCTCACATCCCCTTTGGGGAAGTTCACCACAGCCATTTTGGTGGATACCGGTGCCTCTAACAATTTTATTGACCACGACCTTGCTGACTACCTTGAGTTGAGTTATTCACCAGATGGTATGGTTAGAGGTGGGGCTTCTCAAGATATCCCTACACTGGACGTCATGGGGTTAGTGGACTACCAGGTGGGCGCCTATCTTCTGTCTGACCATTTTCAAGCTATCAGAAACCTCTTGTTCCCCATTATTTTGGGTGTAGAGTGGTGGAGAAAGTATGACGTCAGGACTAATTTGAAAGAAAACACTCTATTCTGTCTTTGTTTAATGGTCATTTGTTGATTATTTTTTTGTCAGAGGATAATGCCTGGGACAAGATACCTCATTGGTCCAATATTCCCACTTTTAAGATTGCCCCTTTGCTGAAGCCCTCTGTGGAGGTTCCCCTACCGTCCTGTTTGTAGGGGTTGGAATCTTCTTTTGATGCAGCATCCGCTAACACACTTCCTGAGCACTCTCAATTTGATTGTAACTTCAAGCTCACTGTGGATCTGGTGCATATAGCTTCCCTCATTTACCCATTGACTGTGCGGAAGGAAGAGCTTGGATGTGTGGGTGAAGGATCAGTTATCCAAAGGTGCCATTTTTCTTTGTACCTCCCCTGTTTGCTCCCCACTTCTCTTTGTTGAGAAGGCGGATGGTACTCTACGCCCCCTGCGTAGACTATGGGAACCTCAGAACGTTACTGTACCATACCTCCATCCCATCCCTTTGGATTCAACATTGCATGCTATGTGGAGAAGGCGAAGGTCTTCTCCAAGCTGTATTGCCTCAATGCGTTCAATCAGATCCGAACTAAAAAGGGACAAGGGTGTTTAACCACATTCCTTACCAGAAAATGGATCTTACATTTTCGGGTCATGCCCTTTGGGCTTAAGAATTCCCCTGCTATCTTTCAACGCCGCATTAATGCAGCGTTGGGGGACTTGTTAGGGGTATGCGTGGCTGCCTACTTGTACAACATTCTGGTGTTTTCCCCTGACCATGAGTCCCATGCAGTACACCTTCAGCAAGTGGTAGAGAGGTTAAAGGCAGCCAGCCTTACACTGAAGATAAGCGAGTGTGGCTTTTCAAGTCCCAGGTCACTTTTCTGGGTAACGTCGTGTTTGACCAAGGACACATGATAACTCCAGACAAGGAGAAGGTGATTCGTGAGTAGCCCACCCCCACCTCCATCAAGGAATTGAGAAGCTTTTTGGGGATGTAGCATTCATTAAGAAGTTCACGCCGAATCTTTCTGAGGTGGCAGCTCCCTTATATAAGGCTAGTGGTGCAAAGGTGCTTCAGTGGTCCTCCGTTTTGGAGGATGATTTCTAAGCAGTGAAGTGCACCTTTTGTCCACGTCTGTCCTACGCCATGTTGACCCTTCCAAAGAGTTCATTGTGTCTATGGATGCCTCCAACTTCACCATAGCGGCTGCCTTGTTACAAGTAGGCGAAGATGGGATAGAGCATCCAGTGGGATATTTTCCTAGGTAAATGTCTTTGCAGAGTTGAACTACGCCGTTTATGACAAGGAGTTACTAGCAGTGGTGGAGGCACTGACATATTGGCATCACCACTTGCATGGCTCTACCCAACCATTCTTTGTACATACAGATCATCATGTCTTGCTGTACTACTGTGCTTCTCATGTCCTAACCCCACGGTAGACCCGTTGGCATGATACCCTTTCCCAATTTGCATTCACATATGAGTTCTCTAAGATCAAGTATAATGGTTTGGCGGATGCTTTAAGCCGCAACCCTGCTTTAGCTCCTGATCCAAAGGAGGTAGAAGTCCACAACACACAGGTGATGATTCCTCCTGATAAAGTTCTGTCGCAACTTCCCTCTCCCCTGGCCAACGGGTCAGTGCTTGCACCTCTGAAAAACGTGGAGGAATATGGTATGTTCAGAAAGGTTGTCCTTTCTCAGCCGCTGTCAGGCGAATATACTATGATTCTTGCTAAGAGCGCTTTAAATCAAGAGAATCTATCCAGGGGTTATCATGTAAAAGATGAGATAATGTGGTTTCAGGGGCGCTTTGGGTACCTGCTGGACCACTGCGCCTGGAAATCATCCGGGAACATCATGATGTAATCACCGTTGATCATCCTGGGAAAGCAAAGACCTGGAGTTGATACATCGCACCTACAATTGGAAGGGCTTAACTGCTCAGGTGGGGCAGCATTGTAAGGAGTGCCTGGTATGAAACCAGATGAAACCTAATCGTCAACCTTTAGCGGGGTTGTTGGTACCATTCCAAAAGACTGATGAGCCCTGGACTTCCCTCTTAGTTGATTTCATTGTGGAGCTACCTATCTCTGATGGTTATGATGCCATCATGGTGGTAAGACCGTTTTAAAAAGTTCGCCCACTTCATTCCTTGCAGAACTACAATAACTGCGGCTGAGTTGGCTAGGCTCTTCGTCACGCATGTGTTTGCGCTCCATGGGGTTCCCAAAGAGATTATCAGTGACTGGGGACCCCAATTCACCTCCATCTTTTGGGAAGAGTTGTGTAAGACTCTTCAGATTCGTCCTTGCCGTTCAGCTGCCTATCACCCTCAATCAGATGGGCAGACTGAACGAGTGAACCAGTGCTTGAAACAGTTCCTGCAGTGTTACACCGCCACAGATCATTCAGATTGGGCTTCTCACCTTCCTATGGCCCAATTTAGTTACAACAACACGTTGCATTCCTCGATCAGTTGTTCCCCTTTTTTCGCCAGCCATGGCTTCAACCCCGCCTTTAACATGGAGCCCAGCTGTGGGTCTAAGGTTGAAGCGGTGGTGGACTTTGCCAAAACAATCAAGAAGGTCCACCAGTGGGTTTCCACAAGCTTGGAGGCGGCAATGGAAGTGTATAAGGAGAAAGCTGATGGGAAGCGCCGAGTGGGTCCTGCGTACAAGGAAGGGGATCTCGTGATGCTGGATGTAAAAAACATCCCTATCAAGCAGCCATGCAAGAAGCTAGGACCAAAGAGGATTGGCCCTTTCCGCTTTGTTAAAAAGTTGGGCCACGCCTCCTACCAGCTAGATCTTCCCTCTTCATTTTGGATCTTCTCTGTCTTCCATGAAAGCAAATTGACGTTGTTTGAAGGCCCCCCACCAGAGACTCCTGAGGCCTATCTCATGGATGGGGTGCAAAAGTGAGAAAGTGGAAGAAATAGTTGCCTCCCGCTGCTTTAAAAAAGAAGGCTTGAGTACCTGGTATCCTGGAAGGGTTTTGAAGCTTCAGAGAACAATTGGGTTCCAGTATGTGACTGTGTGCATGCCCAAGATCTGATTGAAGCCTTCCACAAGCGTTTCCCCCAGGCTTCTGGATCTCAACCCAAACCAACCGTTGCCACCATGAAGTTGGCCCCAGCCCACAAGAACTTTTCCCTTGCGCAAGCCCCTGGAGGGGGTTGAGCCCCATCAGGAGGAGAGGGTAATGTCATGGTCAAATGACATCATAGTGGGGACCAACCCCAAGGATAAGGCTGGGCGCCAGGAGGCCCAGAAGGTGAAGCTCCAGGCCCTCCCTGACCTGAGGCACACCTAACCCAACGCTGGGTACAGGCTAAATATGCCCAGGTTGGTACTAGTGGAGTGCCAAATGCCCAGCCCCTTACGTCAGCCCAGGTATTAAAACGGACAGTTTACCAAATAAATGCTGATGGTTCCATTCAGTTAGTTGAGGAACAGGGTTTCGAAACCTGTTCCATTTATGAAACAACATGTTTGGGTCAGATCCAACTTCAATTGATCACTCAAGTGAAGTCAATTTTGGCATATTCAGCCAATTCAGATGGTGGTGTGTGCCTATTGGTGGGTCAGTGCTTGGGCCCATTTCAGCATACCCTGTATTCCCACGCCCTAGTTTAATTATGTTTTCCCCTACCAACAGTCCTTGTTGGTCAACTTACCAAATAAACATTTTCCCCAGAAAAGTTTTATTTTTTATGATATTTTAAACGCTCCTGTGCGCGGCCCTCTTCAAGGGGTCTCACGCTCTGTTAACCTGGCCACTTCCAATATAATCAGGCTATCCCCTAGTGCACTGTTGCTTCGCCCAGGTTCCCTCCAACCTGGGTCACTTACCCCCTTCCTCATTGTGCACCGCGTCGCTTTTGGTGGGTTATTTATTATAATAATCGCACTTATATGCCTAAGTTGTTATTGCTCCAGAACCCTCTGTTAGGCTCTAATAACTTTCATACTAATGGCTAGTTCCCAGTTGTTGGCCTGGTGCACCATGCACCACCACGATGAGAATGGGAGAGTTATGGACACTCTTTTACACTAAACCCATTTCCAACCAATTGGGACCGCCCCTATGTGGGGTGGCCCTGTAAAATTTATGTTGCTCATCAGGATAGACGCTGTCACGCCAACTGATGAAATTTCAGTCAATTCTTGGTCTAGGCACTTGCAGTCAAACTGATAGTGACTCAGCCTGCCACTGAATCCTTCAATGTCAGTTCTAATTAAAATTATTTTCCCCCTATCCCAAGAATTCACCAGTCTAGGGTTGAATTTGAGAACTCCAATCCTTGCTTGGACCTACTACCAAATTTAACACTATTTAATCAGTTGCATTGCAATGAGGAAATTGTTGGTAATTTTCTTTATTTTCTTTACAATAAAATTCCTGCTAGTAACTAAATTTTTTTATTTACTTCAATTCTTCTTGCCAAAGTCCTAATGGCACTAACCTGGTGGCCTGTCAGTCCCTACACCAGATGGGCTTTACCAGTTTTGATGATTACAATAACTCCCACCATAATTAGTGCTAAAAAATAACTCCCACCATAGTCAACTGGATCCAACGCACAAGAAGCTTCTGGGAGTTTAACCCCATTATTGGAGCTATCTGCTATCAAGATATCGGAATCCTGTGGCCTTATATATCTCACTTTCAAGCAAGGATCTGCCCCCTTGTCTCTACGATAGTGATGAGCCCTTCAACCAGAAACCCCAAAGTAGTAAATCCAGTAGTACCATCCCCTGCAGCAAGACCCGTAGTGTCTGGGGTTGTTTCTGTTTAATTCATTACTAGGTTTTTTTCCATGCTCATCTTACACCAAGGAGTCATTGTTACCCAATTTGCAGCTCCATACAATTTCATATGAGCAGCAATGCCACTGTCATTCTGGCTTGCTTTTTGGGTGCTCATGCATCCCAAATGGCAGGCCAATCTAAACTTCTTCTGCCGTTTTTCTGACATAATCGACCACCCATTGTTTCCTGCCATTTCCGCCCTTCTCTTTGAATTAGGTGCCGCAGTGGTTCTCTCTACCAAATGAATGTGCAGTCAGTAGTTTGCTTTCTGTTGTTTGTTTGGTCATTCACTGATTTTGTGGATAGTGTTCACAATACCTTGGAGAAACTCCTTCAGTGCAGCAGAGTCCTGTGGATAACTACTCTTCTCTCACCTAATATTTAAGGGAATCTAAGTGTTCCCTCCAAAGATATTGTTAATCAAGCTCTTGACGCCCTTGCTGAGGCGTAAATGCGTTCTTCTATTACCCTTAATAAGCCGCTGTGATATAATGCCCAATTAATGGTCGCCCTTTTGAATGCATTAGAAAGTGATGCCCATCGATGGCTATGAGGACTCCTGCATTATACTTCACAAGCGTGAGGTTCTTCCTTTCTAGTTGCAGTAGTATTGGTTGCCTTGAAGACCCCTATGTCGCGTTTATACAATTTATTTCAATTGCTTTCTTCCATGGCTGAAGCCCCCAGCTTGGCTTCTTTAATCACAATCTTCCGTAAACAGGACCCATGCTCAAGTTTCTTAATGATAACTCCAAGAAATCTTTAGATTAGTGCTGGATTCTGCCTCTGCCCATCATGAAGTTTGGTCCACCCCTATGGGGACAGTGGATCAGATATGTAAAACTGTGACCACCATCAACGCCTCTCCTCGCCATGCTCCCCGCTTTCAAGAGGGAAATTATATGATTGGACTACCCACCAACGACTCAGATTCAGTCCTTACCATTGAAACAGTATTGGTCCTGGCCTCAGAATCCATCAATACCCCTGCGCCCAAATTGTGTTATCCTGGTTCACCTATCAATGAATCAGTAAAAGCCCAGATTGAAGTAGCTGGTTCCCAAACCTTTACTCTTTCCAACTTTACTCCCAAAAAGGTCCCCGACCTTCCCCCTGATTTACTTGCCATCTCTTCAGTTGTGGCGGAGATGACCAAATCTACCAATAAACAAAACTTTGCCTATTTTTATTACCTATGAAGATTAATATTAGGTCTCATCACGTCTCTTTTGAGGATTTGGTGGATACTGGAGCCGCAGATAATTTTATGAGAGGAGCAAGCCCAACAATTGGAGCTTGACCTGGACATAGATCCTTCAGTGATGGTTGCTTCATCAGCCTCCCAGACCTCATATCTAGTCCGATGGCCAGTACCTTTATTGGTACATCAGTTTAGCTTTTGTGATTAGTTCTCAGAAATGAAAAACTTGGTGTTTCCTGTAACCTTGGGGGTCAGGTGGTGGTGCCAACAACATGTTAGGATTCACCTGGAATCAAATATGTTGTCATTTTTTAATGATCAAAATGGAGGGAGAACTTCCTTTAGTCAATACCCTTAAAAAACTCAAGGCCTCAGCTCCATCATTTCCCTCGTTTCCCTGTGGGCCTTCCATTTAATTTTACTGGAAAATTAATGCGCTATTGAAGTATCTTTTATTCTGAGAAGGCGGACCATCTTCCCTCTCACACTAAATTCAACTTAGGATTCTGAACAATGGTACAGTTGGTGAATATCAACTATCCCTTGTATCCACACACAGTGGAGGAGGAGGTTGCGCTTAACGCCTGGTTAGACAATATGCTTAAGAAAGGGTGGTTATTTAAAGAGACAACACCAGTTGCATCTCCCATCATTTTTGCCAAAAAGGTCAATTGTTTCCTCCATCCCTGCTTGGTTTATGGACACCTAAACAAAATTACAGTACACTATTCCTACCCTTTGCCCCTGGAGCAAACTATCAGTCAAGTGGTTGCTAAGTATCGTGTGCTCTCCAAGCTTAATCTCATTAATGCCTTCAACTAAATAAGGTGATGTAAGGGCAAGAATAGCTTAAAACGATCTGAATAAAATGAGGTATTTTCAATTCTGTGTAATGCCCTTTAGGTTGAAGAATGCGCCAGCCACATTTCAAATAATAATTGATAGCATGCTGGGTGACCTCTAATTTACTTGCATAGCTGCATATATTGATGACATCTAGGTTCTCTCCCAACTCATGAACAACACACAAAAAACTTAGAAGCGGTAGTGGATGCTTTGCATAAGGAAGGCCTATTTTTTAAGCCTTCAAAATGTGAGTTTTATAATAAGGAAGTTACCTTTCTTGGGAACCTTGTCCTAAAAGATGTTTATATGATTCCCCCAACAAGTTGGATGCCATCCACGAATGGCCAACTCCACCAACCCAAAACCAATTAGGAAGTTTCTTGGGCACCATTATTTTCCTGAAGAAATTTTTCCCAGCCCTTTCCCAGTTAGCCGATCCACTTCACCCCCTCATGGGTAATAATGTACCTTTTTGTTGGACACCTAGTGCCAGCAGGCGTTTGAGTCAATTAAAGAGGTATTCTTATCTCCCCCCATCCTAAAACACGTGGACCCTTCCAAACTGTATATCGTTTCATGCAATGCTTCATCAGTGGCAGTGGGGGAAGTTCTGCTCCAGGAGCACAATGATTTAGAACATCCAGTCTCCTACTTTTCCCGGAAATTCTTCTCTACTGAGAAATCATGGGCCATCTATGATAAGGAGTTGGCAACTGTAGCATGGGCTTTGACTCATTGTCAGTATCTTTTATATGGTGCCCAGCATGAGTTAACGGTGCATACTGATCACCAAGCTCTTCTGTATTTCTGCAAACCACAGAAATTGGCACATAGGCAAGCTCATACCTATCAGGATTTGTGCAGTTTCAATTTCAAATATGAATTCGTGAAAAGCGCATTAGATGAGCTCCCCAATTTTATTAGCTGCAACCTGACTCACTGCCCCTCAGACTCAGATGAAGTGGACCTGGCTACCATGATCTACTCCACCTCAAATTTTATCTATTGTCCCCCCTGTGGTCTCATCAGTCAACTTTTCTTCTGATGCTCCTCTCATTTCATGGGTTTTAGCAGCTCAAATGACATTCCCTGAAGGAGTGGAGTTATTTGATTAATTGTCCCTCCAGACTCACAACCATTCCCTTTATTCCTTGGTGTAGGGTCTTATCTATTTTCAGTCATGGGTTTGGGTTCCTCCTCTCTTTAGAGCTGAGGTGCTTTGAGCGCATCACGATTCTCCTAAAATTGGTCATCTAGGCAATAATAAATGTATCAATGTGATCAAGTGGACTTATAATTGGGCGAGTCATAAAAAAGAAGTCCCAGCCTGGATCACCAATTGCATTACCTGCACATGGTCCAAGTCATATTGATCAGGAAGAAATGGTCTCCTTCATCCTTTACAACAGGCGGAGGGTCCATGGACATCAGTGTCCATGGATTTTATTGTCAAACTTCCTCTGTTCTAATGGGTTTACGGCGGTGATGGTGGTGGTCAATCATTTTACCAAATTTTTCCTATTTATTCCATGTTCTTCCAAGATTATGTCAGAAGAAACTGCTCATCTCTTCATTCGCCATGTGTCTTCTATGTTTGGTCTTCCCTAGGAGATTATCAGTGACCGTGGTTCACAGTTCACAGCGCAGTTCTAGAATAAACTCTTATCCATTTTAAAAATTTCCCCCTGCCGTTCCACAGCATATCATCCCCAATCCAATGGACAAAATGAGCGAGTTAACTAGGTCTTAGAATAGTACTTGCGCTGCTATGATGCAGCCAAACAGGATACCTGTTCTAATGACCTCCCCCTCGCTCAATTTTCCTACAACAACGAAATCTATGCTTCTACGGTGTTTTCTCCCTATGAAGCGATGTTAGGGTTTAATCCCTCATTTTTGGTTGGTCCCTGCTTGTGTCCCGAGGTCCCAGCTGCCGCAGATCATGATGAGCACATTTGGTCTACTCAGCCCTTAGTGTGGGAGCATCTCACTAAAGCTATCAATGATTATAAGTAGTTTGCAGATTGAAAATGACTTCCTGGCCACGACATAGTGGTGGATTCATATGTTATTCTCAATACATGCCATTTGTGGATGCAGGTAACTTTCTGGAAGTTTGCAAGCAAGCGTTTGGGTCCCCACTTGGTGAAGGAAGACTTGGGCAATGGTGTTTTCCAGTTAAAGCTGGCAGCTCACTGGAAACAGCACCCCATCTTCCACGTTTCTCAGTTGCCCATTTAAAGGGACTGTTCCCACAGACCTAGAGCCAATTGTAATTGAGGATGCGGAGGAGGCTGAGGTGGAAACATATTAGCATCCCACATTAATCAAGAAGGTCAGTTCATTGTTCTCATTGCCTGGAAAGGCTATCTGGCCTATGAGAACAGTTGGGTTAAGGCCCATGATTGTGCTAATTGCATGGAACTGGTCAAGGCATTTTATGAGTCCCATCCCGACGCTCCCTGTCCCCACCCCCCCAAAAAAGTTGCGACTTTGATGGTGATAAAGCTGCACAAGGCTCATAAAAATGTGGCCCTTGTGCAGTTTCCTGGAAATGGAGCCCTCCCTTTGGAAAAAGGAAAGGGTAATGTATGTCCCAGGGAACATCCCCTGTGCATGGATTGAGCAATCATCCCATTTCTGAGTAAAATTGGGTCTGAAGAGGGTGTCTGTACCCCTTGTTACCCAGGGTGACCTCACCCACGTGGTAGATGAGCGCTGGGTAACAGATCTCCCTCTTCAGATCCTTCCCCTGGAGCTGATGCTCTCCTTGGCCAAACTTTTCCACTGGATAAGGGAAATCTGCACTGACTTCACCTAATCAAAGTTGCTTGGTCCAAAACCAATGAAAATAAAGCCCAATGATCAGAAAACTGATATACTTAAAGGGGTAAAGATTTAATTATTGGCTGTAATTGCTGATGGTTTTTTTAGCCACCAGTGCAATTGCTGACACTAACCTCCTCTCAAAATTGTCATGGATGATCCCTGACGTGCTGGTAGTATCATAGGAAAACATCGACAATAGTTTGAAGCCCCCATCTGAAAGATTGGGAGTTGCAGCTGATGCAGCTCTTTTGACCAAATGAACGGCCCAGCAACCAGGCGCAGACAGGTTGGGCATTTTGAACCCATTTCCAACCAATTAGGACTTTCCCTATGTGGGGTGGCCCTGGGGAATTCCTGTTGCTCATCAGGCTATATGCCATTGCACCAACTAACAAAAATGCAGTCAAGCCTCGTTCCAGGCATTCACAGCTGAACTAAAGCAACTCAGCCTGCCGCTGAATACTTCAATGTCAGTTCTAATTAAAATTATTTTCCCCTCTCCCCTGAGAATTCGGCAAGCTAGGTTGAATTTGAGGTCCACAATCCCTGCTTAGACCTACTACCAAATTTAACATTATTTAATCAGTTGCATTGCAATGAGGAAATTGTTGGTGATTCTCTTTATTTTCTTTTAAAATAAAATTCCAGCTAGTACCCAAAAAGTTTTATTTACTTCAATTCTTCTTGCTGAAGTCCCAATGACACTAATCTGGTGGCCTGTCAGTCCCTACACCAGATGGGCTTTACCAGTTTTGATGATTACAACAACTCCCACCATAGTCAACTGGATCCAATGCACAAGAAGCTTCTGGGAGTTTAACCCCATTATTGGAGCTATCTGCTATCAAGATATCGGAATCCTGTGGCCTTATATATCTCACTTTCAAGCAAGTATCTGTCCCCTTGTCTATATGATAGTGATGAGCCCTTCAATTAGAAACCCCAAAGTAGTAAGTCCAGTAGTACCATCCCCTGCAGCAAGACCCGCAGTGTCTGGGGTTGCTTCTGTTTGGTTCATTACTAGATTTTTTTCCATGCTCATCTTACATCAAGGGATCATTGTTAATCAATTTTGCAGCTCCATACAACGTCATAAAAGCGGCAATGCCACTGGCATTCTGGCTTGCTTTTTGGGTGCTCACTCATCCTGACTGGCAGGTTAATCTAAACTGCTTCTGCCATTTTCCTGACACATGAAGCCACTCATCAATGACATAACCTGAAATAATATTCAGCAAACTTCCCTGAAAATTCAGGATGAAATTGAGGAGCTCGCCTTTTCTGTGAGCTGCATATGTGCTGACATGACAAGTTGTTCCCATTTAATACCAACTACCCCCAAACATGACAACAACTTAAAAGATTTATTGTGTACCAAAATTTTAATATTTTGAGTTTGCTCAGTAAATTAAGTCATTGCATACCACATGCCTCCTTGATGAGGATCATAAAACCCATATCAAACTTCTGCTTTTGCTGCTGATTCCCCCTCATCCATTCTGTTCACTCTCTTTTATGCCCTCAAGTCCAAGCTGGATAGGGATTCCCCAAATACTGTGGAAATTTTACTAGATTATGCTTTTCCAATGTTTTCTGATACTATAGAATTGGTTTGGGATGATACCTTATCTTTTTATTAGTGGTGATGACTTGTAGGCTTTTGCGGAGAAAGCTCCAACATAGCATTCAACCATTTGGAGCTGTCAATGATTTTGGGCTTCTGAGGAGGGAGCTCCAAATTAGCATTTATGATTAGTTTGACGGTTAGGCTTTCTTATTTCATTTAAGATGATACCTAATAACTTACCAGCTCAAGGGTAGGATCGCCTAGCCTGGGAAATAGAATTAAAGGAAGTTCTTCAATGGTATGCAAAGCTTCAGGTCGATTATTAAATTATATTCTCTGGCAACTGAGGTCAATAATACCAATAGGAGGACACTAAGTTGCCAAAAATGATATTTATTAACTTATATCTTAATAAAATACTTTGTTCTTTGTTGTACTATATTTTACTAGTAATTGATTTTAGACTTTTTGTAGAAAGGAAGTGCATATATACTATAGTGAACAAAGGTCAAGCTTTAGTTGAACCCTTAATGGCTCAGTTTTATGTTCCCTGTCATCATACAGGGAAGTTGTATTAGTTAGGGGAAAACCTCAAGAGCCTGTGCATTGACCACTTTTCACCAAGTGGTGCTCACTAAAGGGTATTTCTGGGCTGACTTTGTCCATGAGTCATTGAGTTAAGAGAATGAACGGGGTACCATTGAGTAAAGGGGCGGTGTCCAAGTTGATCCTGAAGAGGGAAGAACTCCTAAAGTTGCGGACTTAGAATTTGTTAGATTATAATCTGCTGTGAAGATGTTTAAGTCAATTCACTATCTCATTAAGCAGAATAAAGAGGTTAAAGAAGAATTCGTAAAGCTGCAACTGTTAGTCCGTTGGCATGAAGATTCAACAAAAATGAAGTTAAGGGTTATTTAGATTGAGTTATTGGGGCTTAAAGTTACAGCTTTAGAATCCATATCCCATAAGCAAGGTGAGAAAATGATAGGACGAGTTGCTGCAATGGAGAGTATTATAATGAATCAGGGTTTAGACATGGTTGAGTCACAATATCAACTCATATTTTTAGTGAAAAAAATTTGACAATAGTATTAAATAAATTTGCCAACTTACTAAGTAATTGGAGGAACTATGGTGGAAGTAACAAAAGCTAAAGGCATGGGAATCTGGCCATAATAAAAGGAAAATGACTATTATCAATCATGTATCTAAGTAGAAGGTGACACTGGCCACGGTCACAAGTATCTCAAAAAGTGGATCTGTTTATTCAATAAAGTTCTGATCTAGAGATGGCAGTTCCATTGCTTATAGTCATAGAACTCGAAAAAAGGCAGCTTACCCAGTATGGCGCTCCCCCTCTTCAGTACAAACCACCAGCAATGGATAAAAATTGGCATCAAACTCTCTGAGACCATTAAGATTTGTCCAACTCCAAAACTGCCAGAGTTTTATTATACTAATACCACCGCGTTATTCAAGTTGTTTGAGATGGCCATGGTGGGACGTGGGGAACATCAAAAGGCGGTTACCATGGTCAACTGCCTCGACATTGTAAGGAGAGTGTCTGTAACTCTTTCATTCCCAGAGAGGTAATGCGGGATAAACAGCCAAACTGTCAGGGAACTATTCATTAGCTTGATTAGAAACACGGCATTGCACAAAATTCCAGAGCACAAAGAACCCTGGACAAGGGAATAAAACGCTGTATATAGTATTAGATAGACAAAAAACATTCAAACTTGGTTGGAATCCAAAGGGAGTCCATAACCAAGTGGATATTGGTGCTGGGGTGCCTTAATATGTAAGGGACCACGGCGTCCCAGTGGTGCACCATATATGGTAGATAATCTTTGCTAAAATAAAGAGTCCAACGTTGTTAGAGACCTCCATGAGGAGGTCTGTGCACAGGTTCGCCCAAGGAACCATATTAAAAAAATAAAGCTAATGAGGATTTTTAATAGGAAAGTCTACCAACAAGGAAGGTTGGTCTCAAGGAAACTTACTTAAACAATATGGGGAGAGCTTTCAATCCAAGGGAGCTGTGCTAAGCCTAAGTGAGCCGATTGGTGCACATTACCATTGGCCAGGGTACTGTAGCTCAAGATTGACCAAACATGAGTTATTAATAGCTGGTAAAGCCAACCCAATTTATCAATATCAAAATTCGAAAAGGTTTCAAAACCCCATTCACCAATCAACTAAATGAACCATCATTATTAGTGATATAGATGTTGCGTTTTAACGCCCTTGCTGTAATGCAGGACTGAGCATAACGCACATCCCCAGGACCAACCTGAGTATATCTCGCCTGCATCCATGCGTTGGTCCTGAGTATGTTTTAGGTCAGGAAGGCCTTGTAATTTGACCTTTTTGGCCTCCTGGCGTCCAGATTTATCCTTGCAATCTGTGCCCTCAATTGTGTCATGAAGCCATGACAGACTGGCAAGCCAGAATCTCATTTTACCCCGTTTAGCTGCCATCAAATGGACTTTTGAGGAAGCAAAGGTTGCAATAATGGGGTAATTTGACATTCAATAACACCTTTCTAACTGAAAACAGGAGTTCTTAGGTATTTAGTTCTGAAAAGATGAGTTTATCAAAGCCTTTGCAGACCAAGTATATCAGAAGGCACAGATACTTACTGGTGTGGAAGTGTTATTTATTTCAACACCTGTTCTGTTATGGAATTGGTGCTGCAAGGACATAAAGAGCTGAATTAGGCCATGATCTCCTCGTTGAATACAGATACCAAGACAGCTTAAATGTCAATTTTTCGCAAATTTGTGGAACCACCTTTGATGTCCCCAACAAGAGCTTTCACAACACCAATACTGGGTATATGAGTTATGAGGGGAAATCTTTTTATTTAACAAAGGCAAGCTGACCAGGGAATAGCATTACCAAAACTGAAACACCAAAATTAAACTTACAAATAAATAAACATGAATTGACTACCCTTTTTAGGCAGCAAGACACAAAAAGAAACTATAGAATTACCTACCAGGTGGTATAGCGGTTAGCTGCTTATCCCATCATGGCAGAGGGGGAGGGGAAATCAGGCAGGTCATCTTCAGGCTTAGCATTGTAAAGGCGGATCAATGCTGAGAGTAAGGGGGTTGGAGAATCTGTTAGATGAGGGTCAAGGTGGAGTAGATAGTTGTTGAGATCAATTATTAGGGCCTGGATTAAAGCCTCTATGAGTTCAGCAACGTGGTGTTCAGTCTGGATGCTGGCGTTGAGAAGTTATTCTAATTTGCAGTTTTTGTTCTTATGGTTCATGTGGATGGGGAAAAATCTGCCAGTTCAGCGACATGCTTGAAGGCGGTGGTGGCAGTTTTGTGGAGACGTTGGATATCCTCTTTTGCAGTAGGAGGAAAATTGGAGAGGAACAAGGGGATGTGCAGCCCATTCTTAAATTATGTGACTGATTTTGCACATAGTATGCATGAATGGGGATTATTGGGAATGGCCACCGCGGCTGCGGCAAGCTGGTGGCCACTTTAGAAAAAGGCTCTGGGTTTGTGGACATATCAGTTGGTTGGGGCTGGGGTATCAAAGTCTGAATTCAGGTAAGATGTTAAATCAATTGGATAGCTCAGTGGTAGGACAATTTCACCCAATTTGGTTACTTCCTTCAATAATTTCCAGGGATTTAAATTGATTTGGGAAGATATGTGGGTAGGTGATTTTGATTTGGTATATTTTGGGGCAGGTAATTTTCTGGATTGACCAGTGGTCCAATCCTGCACCCAATTGGTTGGCATGGGTGTCCATTAGCCAACTTTGGTTTGAAGTGCTATGTTTTGCTTCCGATTCAAGTGCATGACTTGTGGTGGTGGGGCAGCCAAAATCCCCACTTGAACGCTGTTGGTGTGGCCTCATGGGTGGTGTTGTCCGTGTTTTCAGAGTGTTAATTATATTGACATACCTTTTTGGTGTGGTCCGTTTCATAGCAGAGGGGGTAAAATGTGTGATCATTGTTGGTGTGGGCCCAAAAGAAATGGTCAGGTGCAGATGGGATATAGACACGCGGTGAGATGTACTGGCCATGTTCAGCTGGTGGGGGGTAGTAGTGGCCATTGCCCAAGGTGCTGTGAGGCTTTCAGCACCACTTAAGACAAGGAATTGGAGGATGGGGTTTGTGTCATAAGTGGACAGCCCTGACATCAACTCCTCATAAAGTGTTTAGGAGGAATGTGTGAGGGGAGGTTTGCAAAGGTTACCACAAGTGTGGTATCATCTAGGAGGTGTGTTCGAATGGTGGTAATGGGGGTATTTTTATAAATTAATTGTATATCTGCTGCAGCGGCTGCATCCTCTTCAGTGGGGAATCCAATATCAAAATAGCTCTTGTATGGGCAGAAGTTGATAAACCCTGATGGTGCAAAGGTGGCTGTTGCCAGCTCAATTATCACTTTGTTGGTGTATAGTAATAAAAGTGCATTGAGGTGGAATGCTAAGTCCTTTGGGGGACATAGTGACCAGATGTATTTGGCGGAATGGAAAGCCAGTCCACATGCATTTGCATGCTGGGCGTAAATGCTAGCAGGTGGAGCACCACTGCCCCATACTGGGCCAGCTGTTGGTGGATCTGAGGGCATAAATTTGGAGATTGATGCAGTGGGGCAGTGATGGAAAATTGACTCATTTTTCTAAAATCACTCAAGTTTGATGTCAATTGGAAAGAAAAGTGAGGGGAAATCTTCTGATAAAGATTAAGTGGTAGCCAATCTGTAGGCTGAGTTGTCTCATTTACAAAACTCCTAAAAGCAACATAATAATTCAGATCATCTGCTAAAAGTGCAGAAATAAGGACTTATTTTCAGTCTGCCACAAGAAGCCCATCAGAATTAATATGGCTGTCCCTGCCAATTAGCAACTATCCTGCGTAGATAAAGATTTGATGGATTAGATCTCTAACACTCTACCTCCTCCTTTTTTCATGTTCCCCCTGACCAAGTTTTTGTGATTACTTGCTCTCAAGCAAAGATTTCCAAGCCTGAAATGACTAATAAAATGGCGCGACCATAAATGAATAATCCACAAGCCTTGACAGTGCACATGGAGGCCAATAATACTTTAAACGATAGTAATGTTTCAGTCCCCAAAGCCACCATCAAGGAGTGATTCACAAAGTAGCCAGCTAACTTTCACAATTCTTTAGCTTAACAAATGATGCCACCATCTTTTTCGTAAACAATAGGTTTCATATTCTGATTGCTTTTATGCTAATGTTTGGGTGAATTGAGTAAATGTTTGGGCCATTATCAATAATGAGGCTCAAACTTTTATTGTTTCTATGATAATTTTAAAGAAGTTAAGGCTTTTACTGATGTAGATCATAATAAGGTTTCTGGTATGGTGGGCCTACATACCACTACATATCAAGGTACCTATAGCGCCTTGCCTTTACAATCTGGCTCCTTTCAAGTCAACGCACTGGCCATAGTTCTGCCTAATCATAATTACGAAATCTTAATAGCACCAACTTTATGCAACAGCATGGTCCAGTGCCGTTTTAAAAACAATACTCTCGAAATTTTGGGGCAAACTTTGTCTCTGTTCTATCACCAGAAAGGGGAACCATACCCTAAGAGGAGCAACTATATTAGGTTGGTCTATGCTGACGGGATCATTCCCATAAATTATCAACAGGTTGCATATGTTCTCAACCACCGCCAGATTAATTTGACTATAGTCATGGGATTCCTTTAAGGGTGAAAATGCTGACAGTTGTGAATTCCAAGGAACAGTGCATCATTGGGAATGGCCTTACCTTAGATATTCCTGACTATCTTTATAAAGAAATTCATGCACCTTGAGAAAAAGGCCAAACTGAGCCTCTATGTAGCACCTAGGATTTTAATCCCCTTGCTAGACAATTACAAGTCCAATTAGGTGGGAGAAGTATATCAGTGGTGAAAACTTCAGTTATTATACAAAAACCCTGGCTGATTCTCAGTGGAATCAGTCTAATAAGAGTAGTCCTTCTCCGCCTCAACTTCAGCCAAAAACCCTTAGATACTGGCACTCTGACACACCAACCCTTCAGCCAAATAGCTCAACTGACTGGATCTCTGCCCAAGCACCTGCTTGAATTTGATGCAGGTTCCTAAGAAAAACCACCCCTATTTACAGACCTGAAGGGGGTTCATGGGGATAAAAATATTTTCCACCAATAACCAACTAGGAGCTGTGGTAATCGGCTGAACTACCAACACTTGCCAGATGTTTGATTGACAAGATTATATTAAAATGCTCCTCCATGGTTATGTCATTACATGATTCAAACTCCCATCCAAAATCTATGCTTTATCAATATGATACGGCTCTCCAAGTCTGTGATAGGCTAAATCGTCATTTAGCTATATTGGAAAGCTCCCTCGCCTATTCTGAATTCCATCGCCTCCCTCTACTAAGCTTCAAATAGTGTAGATATTAAGCGAGAAAATTTAATAAGGGTTCTTCTTCCATGATACCACAGTTATTATTATTAATAAAATCCTATAAAAATCAAAGTTTCCCTTTAATCTATATTTTTTTTTAGTACTAGATGGTCCCAACCCAAGGGGGGGATTCATCGATGTCCTTTAATCTATATTATATTATATTTATTTAAATTTAACATAGCTATTGCAAGTTTAGATACTCTCAGTGACAGCTATACTGCTGTATACCTGTGATAATAGCACCACCGAGCTCTTATCACCACTAAGGTTACAACAAGTTGTGCTCATCACAGTGGTCCCTATACATAACAAACGTTTTAAAACAAATGGAGGTCATCTGGGGATCAACCCTCCTAGCCTCCCCGCTGCCATTAAACCAAGGATAGCTGCGTTGGACACCAACTAGACAGTGCTCTCTCTCAACTTAAAGCAGTTGAACAGCACGCCACTCCAGGTATTCCTAAACTCCCCTTACAAGGCAAGTTTACCTCAGGTGAGGGTAGCATTCTCATTTCTCTTCATTTATGAGTTGGTCATGAAGTCATGACTGACCATTATAAAATCAAGTATATCCTTTCCTGTTTAAGCCAAATGACCCTATAGATAGTAGTTCCATAATTGGACACCCTTGTTAACTGGCAGAGGTTAAAGAAATGCTTATGAATGAGTTCAGCTCCCCGCAGAGATTAGGGATAAGAAAGCAGGCCTTTATGCGCCTTATCCTAAAAAAGGCGAATCAATTGCTTCATTTGTATGTCAGTTCTACAGTGAATCTCAGCCCCTCCTACTCTCAAAAAATGCTACCTCTTGATAACGCCATTGCTGCCACTTTTTAATGGGTTAACTTCTCGCCCTTCCCTAGCAAGGCGTATTATCTCAATTAAATGGCACTTCTGGAGCATACGTGATGTAAAGGAGGCTTTATTGGAGGTTGCATATCTTTATGAAGTTGAAACCCCTCAAGAATTGGGGTTGAAACTGCAAACCTTAACCATTGAGTTTTACATACTGTATCCTGGCAGAAGGAGTCCATGTCGACTAACCTGGCCTCTCCTGTGCTCCTTACCACCCCAAAGCCTGCGTCAGTAAGTTGAATTAAAATAGACTCCCATCCGCCACGTGAGGTTGGCAAGAATGCACCGTTAGTGACAGGTTCATGTTTCCTCACGTCATTTGCACCTCCAGTCCGTCCTGTGCTGTTGGTTGAGATCTTACCTTAGGTCATGCTCGCCCCTAAGGGGCTCATCACCGTGGCTTCATCCTCACGTCCTTCTAAGCTGCAAACCATAACCTCTACAGCCTCTTCCCTAACTGCGCGCATACTGAAACCTTTTCACCAAGAACAGAAAAAAGTCGCTGAAGCTCTGCCAATTTAGTCAAAGGTCAAAAAGGTTAGGTGAGCCCCAAAAGGACAGCTCCTGTGATCCAGAGAGGAATGTCTACCACCCCCTTCTGTTATACCTTTGAGGTGCATAGAAAACCCTCTGATGAAAAATCTTAAGGGCTTACAAAGATGTTAGCCATAATGTACTATGATCCCCAAGTGAAGTGGAAATACAAGACCTTTTAATCCCTGAAAGAGTTGATATGGCCACTTTACCCTGTAGAACCTTTTAAGTCAAGTGCTGTGGTGTTTTGATGTTATTAATACCGCCTTTGATGCTGATTAGGTCATTGCCACGCTAATTTGATCTACTCAGCAGGTCCACACGCTAAAATCCATCAAAGCCAGATACCCTGACACTACTCATAGACTTGCGTCCATTTTCCGTATTAAGGAAGCTCTATCTCTCCCCCCTTACTTTGGGGGGACCCTAACCAAGGTGGAGGTCTTCATCAATGGGGTACGGGTCCTAGCTATCCTTGAAACTGGCTCTCCAGTGAACTTTGTTTCTTCAAAACTAAATAAAAGATCAAGCTGGCCCTTGACTTGGAATATACCTAATGGTTTGGGACTGCTGGTCCTAACAGCACTTGCGCCATTGGGGCGTACTCCTCTCTCCCCATCCAATTTGGGAATCTTATCCTGTCATCCCAGCGGTGGCTTTAGCTAGTACCACCTAGACCTGCTCATTGGGACTCAATTTATGCTCACGTTCGATGGTATCCAACCTAATGCAGGGCTATCTATCCCTGCTTAATTACGAAGTTCCCTTGATTCTAACTAACATTGAGTTCAATGAAAAAGAGTACACTTGCTTATTTGAGTATCCTTCCTCTTCCTTACTTTTGCACTATACTACAGTGATGCGGAATACAAAGAATTTTCTAGAATCCGTGGACACGCTAGAGGGCATCCTTTTATGCGGCAGAGGAACTAATAGTTAAAGCAGGCAAACATAAGGTGATTGAAACCAAGATTACCTTGCAGATCCCCTCCCCATAACTGCCTATTGCACATCATAATCACTGATGGTATAAGCCCTTTAGAGCCTTGAGTGTTGCCAGGTGTATTAGTCCCAGCCTACCAACGACCCATTAATCTCCTACTGATGAATCTCACCACAAAGACTTTGGTTATACAAAATCATCAGGAGATCAGTAGAGGCCTGTTGATTCCCATAGAGGACATCCACCAAGTCCATTTGTATTGGGTCTATGTTAGACATAGGCTTACCTGCAGATTAATTGTTATTTACCTTCCTTGAGTTCAAATTACTGATGAGCTTACCCCCACTGAGCTTGAAAAAATCCACGCTTTACTCGAATCCTACAGTGATATCTTTTCAAAATCCAACACTGACTATGGCCACATGAAGGATTGGAATCATACTATTTATGTAGGTGATTCCCATCCTATCCAATCCAAGCCCTATCAGAAATCAAAAGTCAAGGAGCTTCAGATGAGGACGGAACTTAAACAGTTACTGGACGTGGGGATGCTGGTGCCTTCTCAAAGCCCTTGGTCGTCTCCACTTCTTCTTATAAAGAAGAATAGAGATCATTGGGTAGTTTTGGATTACCACAAACTGAACAACCTCACCAAAAATGATAGTTACCCTAACCCCAGATTGACGACGCTCTGTCTCAACTCTCTGGATCCAAGGTCTTCTCCGCTATGGACCTAGCTTGTGTATACTAGCAGATGGAACTTTATTCATAAGACCAGGAGAAAGTGCGCTTATCTGTAGCGAAGGCCTCTTTTAATCCACCTGACTACCTCAGGGGCTTTGAAATGCTTGCCCTTTTAGCGGGCCATGGATCACATTCTGCAGGATCTTAAGTTGAGTTGTGTGATAGTCTATCTTGATGACATCACCATTTTCTCTAAAACCATCAATGAGCATCTTGTGCATCTGAAGGAAGCTTTGCGACACTTGCGGGCATCCAACATAAAGCTGAAGCCCTCTAAAAGTACGTTTTTCCAGAAGAGAGTAAATTTTTTGAAACACGCCATCTCACAAGATTAAATTCGACCTCTCCACGATAATGTTGAAGCTATAGCCAAGATGCCTGCGCCAAAAACCCTAAGCAGTATCCAGGTGTTCCTGGCAATGATGTGGTACTACCATCAATTTATCCCAAATTTTCTCATCTCAGTGAGCCACTAGTAAGCCTCTTGGCCAAATAAACTCCTTTCCATTGAGGTGTTGAACAAAAGGCCGCGTTTGAGACCCTGTCAGAGATATTGCAACAAAGGCCTATCCTCTGCCACCTGGACTACAGAAAACCCTTCATGTTGTTTACTGATGCCTATGACTAAGAAGTTTGAGCTATCTTGGCTCAATTGGATGAGCACGCTGTCAATCATCTTGTGTTCTATTTCAGCAAGATACTCTCAATAGCTGAACTTAACTACAGCGTTATTGAGAAGGAGTGCCTCTCTGGCCTGCTCACTGTGAAATACTACCATACTGATCTATATGGGACTTAATTTAAAGTGGTTACTGACCATGCCTCCTTGAAAGTGATTGTAAAATATGAAGGATACACAGGATGGTGGCTCGTTGGTCCTTAAAGCTACAGCACTAAGATATGGCCATTGAGAATTGAGCTAGAATTAACCACATGAATGTTGATGGATTGACGCGGCTGCCTGTCCTTCACTTATACAATAGTGAAGCTGAGAAGTTACATGAGCTCCTAATGATCCCTGATTCTTGGGATGATGAGGATATACCCGTACAGAAGATGCTAGCTCAGCACTCCCACAACACCAAGGTGGAGAGCGGAAGTTATACAAAAAAAGTAGGGGCAATCTGGCTGCCCTACTCCCGCCCATCAGTGCGAGTACCTGTAATCTTGGGGTTTCATGCCATCCTAGGGCATAACGGAGTACAGAAAACCTATGATTGGGTTAAGGAACTTTACTAGTGGGAAGTAGTTATGGAATCTATTATTGAATTCTTGGATGCCTGTTTGACCTGTAAGAAGCAATCCAGCTTTAAGACAAAGTATCAATACCAACTTTCTATGCCTCAACAGCCTTTCCACACAACAATCCTGATTGTAGTTAGCCCTCTCCCCCAAACTACCAATGGAAATCGATATATTTTAGTAGGTATTGATCATTTTACCAAATGAATTAAAGATGTGGCTCTCCCTGCTCAACCCACAAAGGCTACCGCCACTTTCCTTCATCAGTATATTTTCACTAGCCATAAATTTCTCCAAGTCCTCCTCTGCAACAACGCGAAAAACTTCACCTCTAGAGTGTACAAGATGCTAGCTAACTCTGGGGCCCAACAGCTTTTTTCAGCCCCCTACAACCCCTTTACCAATGGTACCGTTGAAAGAGTAAATGAAACTTGGTATCCATACTGCAAAAAATGGTCACCTTTGGCCTTCTACACTGGGGCCAGTTTCTGTCTAGTGCTCTTATAGCTTAACTCATTTGCTACCACCAGATTCTCATGATGTCTCTCTTCCACGTTATTTATGGGTGACAACCTGAGATACCCACTCTATTAGCTGAAGATGTCTTTACTGGAAAGACAGATAACCCTGATAAGGCTATGGAGAGTTGGCCCAGCACATCATTCATCTACAATTTGAGGTTATGGTTAGCTTAGCTAAAACGGTCACTAAAGAGGGCCAGGCCGCTAATGAGTCCAGGCCTCTCTTGCCAACCTTTCAAATCTCTGATTTGGTATTATACTATCATATCATATTACAACTAGAAGTGAGAAGCTTGGCTCCATTTGAGAGGGACCTTATTTCATCACCTATAAGAGAAGTGATAAATGTTCTATCAAGTCCCTTGCTACAGGTATTACTATAACCAAGTTCATGGACGTTTCTTGCGCCATTATTCTACCCCTAATACCCTTGAAGGTGGTAATGTCAGACAATTACAAGTTTAATTAGGTGGGAAGAGTATATCAGTGGTGAACAAGTCAGTTATTATACAAAACCCTGGCTCAATTTTAGTGAAATCTGTCTAATCAGAGTAATTCTTCTCCGCCTCAACTCCAGCCAAAAGCCTTAGAGCTGGCGCTCTTATACTCCAAACCTTCAGAGAAGTAGCTCAACTGACTGGATCTCTGCCCAAGCACAAGCTTGAATTTGGTGCAGGTTTCTAATAAAAAGCCACCACTATTTACAGACTTTAAGGAGATTTGGGCGGATGAAAATATTCTCCACTAATAACCAACTAGGAGCTGTGGTAATTGGCTGAACTACCAATCCTTGCCAGATGGCTGATTGGTGAGATTATATTAAAATGCTCCCCCATGGTTATGTCATTCCAGGATTTTAACTCCCATCTAAAATCTAAGCTTTATCAATATGATATGGCTCTCCAAGTCTGTGATAAACTAAATCATCATTTAGCTAAATTGGGAAGCCCCCTCGCCTATTCTAAATTCCATCGCCTCCTTTACTAAGCTTCAAATTAGTGTAGATTATACCCTTTTAGTGCTGGATGATGATATATCGTCATTTGCTACACTTGCAAAAAGTGCCAATGACAATATATTGTCATCCGGCACTAAAAAAGGTAAATATCATACTTTGTTTGGTTTTTATAAGCCCTTTTTCCAAACCTTAAAAATCGTCAAATTCATCTGGTTATCTTTGCATAAGCACCCATTTTTCACTCGGCACCAAAAGGGTTAAGCAAGATCATTATAATGAAGATTCTTCTCCTTTAATACCCAAGTCATTATTATTAATAAAATCCTATAAAATCAAAGTTCCCCTTTAAGCTATATTATATTAATTTTATCCAAATGCAACATAGCTATTGCAAGTTTTATATACTCTAGTGACAGCTATAATGTTGTAATTCTGTGCCAATAGCACCAGTGAGATCTTACCCCCACCAGGATTTCAGCACCCTTGGCCAAGGCAAAATTCAGGTGATAAGTGCAAACCTCTTGGATAGGCCAATACAGATAGAAAAGAACCAAGTATTGACCTTCATTTAATTTTGTTACTACTACAGAACTCTTATCTTTTCACGCCATTTGTAAGCTGAATAAAATAGGATAACCCAATGAGCCAGAATTACTGACAATCCTTGCTGCATCTGATCAGAACAAACTGATGGGAATATCAGACAACCAAAAGGACCTCATCCTTAATTATTTGAATAATATTATTGGAGTGTTCACACAAGATATTTTATGACTTCAAGTGCACCAAAAATATAGCTCATAAGGTCAACGTCAGAGATTATCCACCAATTTGTATGCAACCAATTTTACATTTACAGGAAAGTGAAGTGATATTTGTTAATGAAGTTGCTAGGCTACTTTTGCATGGGTTATTGGTCCCATCCTCATGCCCTTGGGTGAGTACAATTTAAATTGTAAAAAATAAGGAAAGATCCAACTGGGTCATTATAGACTATTGTCAGCTGAGTAATATAACAAAATGGACTCATTCCCACTTACACAGATTGATGGCACGTTTGATCAATCTGGAGGGTCTCAATTTCTTAACGATGGATCTCATATCTGGGTACTAAAAAATTGACCTACCTAGAAAGGATCAAGAAAAATATGCAATTAATGCTGGTAATGGACTATATCAGCCTATGCAAATAACCCAAGGTCTTTGTAATGAGCCAGCAATGTTCCAATGGGCAATGGATACCATGTTAGGCAGTCTGAAGATTTTGTGCATTCTAATCTACTTAGATAAATTAATGTTTTTAGCCGCACCTTTACAGATCACCTTGAAAATTTAAAGAAAGTTTTAAAAAAATAGCAGCGGCAAATATGAATATAAGCTGTGGAAATGTCACTTTTAATAAACAAAAAAGAATACTTAGAGTTCATTGTTGACGCTAATGGGCTACGCCCTCAAAAACTCAATTTTAAAGCTATTTAGGTCGTGTCCCAACCAAAGAGTGCTTTCAATGCGCAGATATTTTTGGGAATAGTCAATTAATATCGCCAATTTATTAAGAATCATAATTCTATTACTGAGCCTTTTTTCAGTTGTTGAAGGATCCAAAGAAAGGTTTCATATAAAATAAGGAAACCCAGGGCTCCTTTAACACCCTTATGGTATATCTAATGATGAAATTAATATTGCAATATCTGAGTTTCAAATGACCTTTCATTATTCAAATTAAAGCATCATTGATGTCAGTCAGTGCCATGTTGAGTCAGGTGGACGAGTTTGGTAATGACCACCCTGTAGCTATGCAAGCCATACTCTGAGTAAGAAAGAGCAAAACTATACTGTGACTGATTGGGCACGCCTGGCGGTAATATATGCGTGTAACCAGTCCAGGGTATATATTCATGGGTCCACTATACTGTAATGACTGATCATTCCTCACACAAGATGGCTTCATAACCTAAAAGAGCCTGAAGGTAGGATGGCTCATTGGGCTTTAAAGTTACCAGCATATGATTATGAGATCTTACACTGAACGGGGACCACACATCAAAATGCTGATGGATTGTTGCATTTACCTTACATTTTTACTTTGAAAAATGAAGCAGATGCGTTGTATGAGAGTATAATTATTGGGGATAGTGGGGACCAGCCATCTGAGATTCATCAATCCCTCAACAAAGCAATAGAAAACATGAAGATCATCAAGGGTCAATTTTTTCAAAAATGATAGGGAAAAATCCTATTGTACATAAGACCATCCAAGTGCACTACAATTACTACTGCAGCTCATAATATAACCAGACATGGGGCCTACAGAAAACTTTAGAACAGGTTCAATGGGAGTACTACTGGGAATCCCCAAATTTATAACGTCATGGAACACTTTGGTGTTGTGCAATGTGTCAGGAACACAAGCTATTTAAGAAAAATACTACTTTTTCTGGCTAGTGGAGACTGGGTTTGAATGGCATACTGTATCCATTAACAATGTAGGGCCATCAACCCTGAGTATTAAAAAAGCCAATATGTCATCTTAACAATTGACCATCTAACTCATTGTGTAGAGATGCGGGCTATTGCTAAAGAAGATGCCATCAGTACTAATAAGTTCATAATGGAGCAGTTAATTTATCAGCATGGCTGCCCTCAGGTTATTTCAGTGGATAACTGCAGCAACTTTACTACTCATTATATCCTGAAATTAAATAAGTTGATGGAAATTTGGGGAGTAATGATGACGCCCTACCATCCAGAGACTAATGGGATGGTTGAACGAGTAAATGGTACTCTGGCTGCTACTCTGAAGAAGCTTGTAACTGGGAAAACTTCCAATGGGTAACATATTTGTCAGCGGCAGCTTTTGCCTATAATTTAGTTATCATTCATCAATGAGGAAATCCCCTTTTGAAATTCTTTATGGCGTTGGGCTGGTTTTCCCCTATTTTATATTCTATGATTGAACTGAGTCTGGCAATGACACCTCTCCATTACTTGGAAAATTTGACAAAAGTCTCAATTGGTTTACAGTCCTCCACGATGCCAATACTCTCATGTAAAATCTTAATTCAAAAGAATATGAGGATGCTAAAAGACCAGCTCTCCACTTTTTGTAATTGGTGATTGGGTTAATTATTGTGGTACCTATGGTTTTGGATGTCAAAATAAGTTAAATTAGTTATGGATTGGTCCCTTCAAACTTATCATTAAGTCAGCATTAGATGCCTACATAATTAAGGACCATTTTAATGGACTTATAGTGAATTTAGTGTATGCTAAGTTTTTACAAGCATGCCAACAACTAATCATAGGGTCAGGATAACATTGCCATTTTTATATATAAAAATCTATTAATATCTAGATGATTCTTCATCATTTTTGGGCATGGCTTGATGCCTTTAAAGTTCCTTATCTGATTGCAAATCACTTTTTTTGATTCTCTGTTATATTTTTCTTGTCTACTAATGCCGCCAGTGTTTTTACCTTGCTTCAATATTTCAGTGACAATCACCACCACTTGGGTTTCCTCCACCTCTAAGATGTGGGGGTTGGGCAAAAGTATTTGCATCAGAAGGCATGTTGGAAGAGGGTAATTTGGTTAAGTGGGAGATGTTAGGAATATAACCAGATTATGCTTTTCAATGTGTTCTGATAATAGTGAATTAGTTGGGATGATCCCTGATATAATTACTTAGAGTTGACGACTTGTAGAATTTTGTGGGTAAAGCTCCAACTTAGCATGTAACCATTTGGAGCTATATTAATGATTTTAGGCTTCAGATGAGGGAGCTTTAATTTTTTCTCCATAATTAATTTGACAATTACACTTCCTTAGTTTCTAAGGTACGATCTCTTTATAGTTTATTGACTTGAGGGTAGGATTTCCTAGTCTGGGAAAATGAGTCTTGAGAAGTTTTGATGAATGGCATGCCAAAGCTTCAGGTCAACGAATAAAAGCTATTCTCCGGTAACTGAGGCTGATGATACCAATAGGAGGTGTCAGAGAAGCGGCAGATAAAGTTTATACTGGCCTGCCAATCAGGGTGTGAAAGCACCCAGTAAGTGATTCAGAATGCCAGTGGCACTGCTGCTCAAACAACGTTCATATGGGCTGGAGTAAGGGAACAACGAGTGCTGTCAGGACATAAAGGTGATAAGCAACATGGAAAAAAGCCAGGATGCTACAGCCCCAGGGCCCACGGGCTTTTGTGTGTGGGGAAATGTTGAATCTGGATGGTGGGTTTGGATCCCCATTAGGAAAATTAAAAATAAAGTTTTCAGCAAGAGTGCAGATTCTACCTGGAGTGGGGATTATTTTGCCCATATATTGATGAGATTCTGGTGGCAAATCATTTCAGAAATCAGAAAAAGTTCAGGAAGTCCTGAGCACGAAAGGCCTTGTTGACTGCGGTGGGCAACAAAGTCACTAACATGGCCGCAATGGCCCAGTCATTTTGTACCCCATAATTCCATATTGGTGGGTGTTTCAAGATACCAGAAAATAACGTTTTAAACTGGAAAATGGGTTTGGGACAAGGGAATTTTTTATTTAAAATAAAGAAAATTGACTGTCAATCCTCCCTGTGTGGGATGATTGTTTAAAAGCCCAGTCAATTTAGGAATAGCTTGAAAAACATGGGATTGGGGCCCTTGAGTTTATGACCTAACCTGGCAGAACTATAAGTGGGGGAAGTTGATTCAACTTAAACTAACTCTGAAAGTGTCAGTGGCATGCTAAGTCATCATTGGTTTGTCCTTGGGAACCCAAATTGCATTTTTTCCATGATTGCGCCAATATGAGCATCAACGTCTTGCTCAAAGGATAAAAGGAGCCACCCAGGGCAATCCCACACTGGGACACTCCCAGGTGGTCAGGAATAGGTTTGAGATGCCCAATCTGCCCGCACCTGATCGCTCTGGTGCCCATTTGGCCTTGTGGGGTTCACCATATTGAGGTTATAACGCCAAAAAAGAGTACTATGGTTATTAACTGATTTTGCCGATTTCAAAGTCATTCTGGAGGTGGAACTTGCCACATTCATCCCATGTTAATCCCTATTTACTGAGACCTCAATGCAGAGTTTCTTGATCCGCTGTAAAAATTCTTCAGTTGCTAACACAGGGATGGGCGGTGGAACTTTCAAAGGGTAGACCAGTTCCCACCGCTTGTTCACCACATGGGCGAGGTCACCCTGGGAGACAAGGGGGCGACTTGCCTCTTTGTACCTTTTTTGAAGGGGTAGGTAAAGCCACCTAGTCCAAGTGCAAGGGGCGCTCCTCCAGACTTACATTATCCTTCCTTTTCCTAAAGGGGGAGCTCCACAAATAGGAACTGGGCGAGGGCAAAGTTATTATGGGCCTTGGGTAACTTGATCGCCATCAGTGTCACAATCTTCATGGGAGGGGGAGCATTGGGGTGGGTGGTGTGAAAGGCCTCACCAATCTCTGAACAGTTTGCACATTCCTGAGTGCCAACCCAGCTATTTTTGTAGGCTGGATAGCCCTTCCAAGCGACTAAATACTGAACTGATCTTCATGAGCGCCAGGAAGCTAAAATTGCATTAACTTCAGCTTCCTCAGTTCCCTCAATCACAACAGGTTCAGGTTCTGGCAGGATTTCCCCCTTAAACAGGGACATCTGTGAGATGTGGAAAATGAAGTGTTACTTCCAGTGATCCGGAAATTTCAAGTGGAAGGCGCCATTTCCCAGGTCTTCTTCCATCAAAATGGGGCCTGAGCATTTGCTCATGAACTTGCATGAGAGCACCTGCATATTCAAGTTCCTCATGTCCAACATGACATGCAACCCAACCTTAAACTCATGTGCTAGGAGGCGCTTTTGATCCACAAAACCATTTATAAATGCTAATCACTTTGGTCAGATATTCCCAAACCAAGAACTAAGTGGCACAGATGTGCTGATAATGATCAGCTGCCATTGGTAACTCTGGTAAAAGGCAAAGGCCAGCCAAAAACGACAGGTTCTACCCCAAGGTAGCTTTGTACAGGAAGAAGCCTGTAGATGCATGAGTTCCGCTGTTGTATTCAAACTGGGCGAGTAGAAGATCATCCGCCCAGGTACCCTGAGCAGCTGCAGAATAGCACCACAGATATTGTTCCAAAATTTGAATGACCCATTCAGTTTGGCCATCTGAGTGAGGATGGTATGTAATGGAGTGACAGGGCATAATTTTCAAAAAGGCAAGAGTCCATTCTAAAACTTCACCATAATTGGGTCCTGCTGTTGCTAATGATTTCCTTCAGGAGTCCAAACATAGAGAACACGTGCCTCATGAACAGGCGGGAGGTCTCCTTGGAGTTGATAGTGGAGAAGAAAGGGATAAAAAGGGCAAATATAGTGAAGCAGTCTATGACCACCATGACTGCTGTGAACCTATTAGAGCTTGGAAGCTCAACAATGAAGTCTATGAACACTGACAACCAGACACCTACGCCTTCTGCAAAGGATGAAGGAGGCCATTCTTACTCAACTGGTATAATTAGGCCCATGCGCATGTTATGCAGTTGGCAATCCATGCTGGTACCTCTTTTGACAGGTCTGGTCAGTTATAGATACGCTCAACTAAATTGATACATTTTTGTTCCCCATGTGATCAGCTGCAGGGGGTTCGTGATGAGCTCAGAAGACCTCATCCCAGAGGATGGGTGGCATCCGCAGGCGTGACCTAAAATGGATAAGCCCCTCATCCAGAGTATAGAAGGATTTCTTGGATTTTGGAAGTGATAAAAGCTTTAAAAATTCCAACCCTTCCATACATGCTGTCTGAGCCACTAAGATCCTTGAGACCAAGGGCACATCCAGACCTAAATCTGTTACTGAAACCATGGGAGGAGTGATGGCCAAAATTTGAGTTGACAGAATAACTGTGACGAGGTCTGCCTCATCTGATTCTACTGGGAAAAGTTCAGGATTTCAACACAAAGTCAGGAAGCACATTCAGTGCTCCCTTCACAAACTCATATCTGAAATTAAAGTTGCATAAATTGTGGTAAGTCTGAGCCTGTCAGTGCGCCAACTTCTGCTGCTTGCGGAAAATAGGTGAGCTTGGTTGTCTGTCCACATAGTCAACTCATGTTTAGCATTCTGTAAGAGATACCGCCAGTGATTCAAGGATCACACCACAGCTTTCAAAAACATATTTTAGATGGCCGAGGGTTGCTCAATGAAGAAAAACTTGTGGTAAAAATATGCAGCGGGGTGTTCCAACCCGTTGTGCTCTTGGAGAAGTACAGCCCCCACCGCAGCAGAATATGCATCGCATGCTATGATGTAAGGTTTGGAGGGGTAAATGTTCTTAATGATGGGAACCAATAAGAACACCTCCTTGATTGAATCAAATGCCTGCTGGCACTTGGGCGTCCATCAGAATGTTTTTTACCTATAAGTGGGTGCAGTGGCGCGGTCAACTGTGAGAGAGCGGGAAAGTATTTTTTCATAAAGATCATTGTACCCAAGAAGTTTCTCAGTTGCTTTTAGGTTGTTGGAGATGGCCACTTATGGATAGCGTCCATCTTACTGGGTGGAATAGCGTACCCATCTTTTAAGATAAGTTTTTAAAGAAGGTAACTTCCTCCCAGTTAAATTCACATTTTGACAGCTTGAAGAACAAACCCGCCTTATGCAGGGCAGCCACCACCGCTTTCAAATCTTTCACGTACTGTTCAGGGGTAGGGGAGTGAACCAGGATATAGTCAATGTATGCGACCGTACAGGTGAACTGGAGATCACCTAGCGCACTGTCAAATATCCTCTAGAATGTTGGGGCACATTTTTTAACTTGATAGGTATGACTTAAAATTGAAATACGCCTCTTCTTGTCTGGATGCCAATAAACTATTCCTGAGCTTCTGATACCCAGATTTGATAAAAGCTTTCATCAAATTGAGTTTTTGAAAAGACTAATTACTTTGCAATCGTCTAAGTAATTGTCTGTACAAGTGGAAGTGGGTAGGATTTATGAACTGTAATGTTGTTGAGGTGACTGTAAAGCACACAGGGGCGTAGGGAACCATCTGCCTTTTTGGCAGACAATGGGTAAGGCAATTGAGGATGTTTCCTTGAATAACCAGCCCTTCATAAGCATGCCATCTAACCATGCTTCGAGGACAGCATCCTCTTCTTTCATATGCAAGTATAATGGGCAGTTTATTTACCGCAGCCTCTGTCATCCAGTACTTCAAGTCAAATTTTTTATGTGAGGGAATGTGGTTGGCTTTTTTGGAATCAAAGATGCTCTGGTAGGCCATCAATGCAGCAGGAAAATCTGGCGGAAGGCCACAGGAGAGACAAGGGCCATAATGGACTCTCAGTTTTGAGAATTAATGAGGTTGTCAAACAATGGATACTTGCCTTCCATATGGGCATTGGTTAAAGACAGTGTGTGTTGAATCCAGGTTGATTCTCACATGTTGAAGACGCCACCAACCCGCACCCAAAATTACTGGGAACATGAGGTCAGGCATCACAGAAAAGTGATTGCAGAAAAATAAACTGGTGGACCAAGAAAGGCACTGGACGTCACACTTTGAAAGATGGCTGGGACGATGACAACGTGACCAAAACCTTCAGCCCCAAGTCCAGGTCTAATTCGAGCTGCTGGGCCAACTTCAGACTCATGAAGTTACCTGATGCTCTCATGTCAACCAGAGCCTTGAAGGCCATCTGGTGTGCCCCAATAATAATTTTATATTGGTAATAAAAGTAGGTGTAAATTTGTTTAATTGAAGTTGCACGCGATTTTACTGACAAATTATAAGTTGTAACAAATTCAGGGAGAAGAATTAATTTAGAAGGACTGTAATGGTTTTGGGCAAGGGTTTGGCTCACATTCTCACCAGGCTGGTTATCCGCCAACTGAGGGACAGGTGATCTGGAGGTAGTCTGTTCTGTAACAAGGGCTGCGTCAGCACCTGGGGCAAGGAGGATACTGAATTGATGTCAGGATCAGAAACCAAGCCCAGGTCATAAAATCCAATCATGAAGTTACCATTTTTTGCACATGGATTATGGTGGAGTGACGCATTTTAATGAAGTCGCTGCCATGAAGATCTGTTCCACTCTCTCCACAGGGGCGGACCAGATAGCATGGTTGGAAGAGACTGAATCCAACACAGTTTGGAAATTTGCTTGGATGATATTAAGGTGAGGTCAAGCACAGGGGCTTGCTCACGGAAGGCTGCAACAAAGGAAGCCAATGTCAGGATTTAAGACAATGATCAAGCCAAAATCCCTGCTCCCAAATTGAGCCACAAACAATCGACTCAAACCAGTGCGAATGGAACCCTATTCTTAAGGCACCAAAACCAGATTTGACTATGAAGCATCATGCATATGAGCATCAAAGAAATCACCTTCAGGAATCCCGTCCCAGCTTCCCAAATCACAAGAGGCACTGCCCCCACTGCTGTGGTCATGAGGACGACGCAGTACATGAGGGCACCATCCAGGCAGTTGATCTGAAAGGCAGTAAAAGATTATGATCTTGTGGGGCCATGAAGGTCACTGTTATAAAATTGGCGTTTATGTTGAGTTATGCCATAAATGATATCATGCAGGGTTCGACCCACTGAGCAATAGGACCAACAATATGAGGATCGTTGCCCTTGAAACAACAGAAATAAACTATATTAATAATTATGGAGCACTTGCCCCCACTATGCTTCTTTATTTTATTATAATAAACACAGTGGATTCTCCTGTTTTGCCCGCCTAAAACTATTAACAACCCCCTTTCTTGATCATCTCCTCTCACTTCTATTGTAGCGACTTTGGATGATACCACTTACATGGCTTAGTAATTCACTTCGCCGTATCTCATTGGTTCTGCCAATTCTTCATTCATTAATTTTCCAATCACCCAATTTGAGACAATTTTTCTACCAACCTAATATCACCTCATTTTGAGGTGCTCAAATTACCTTAACTCATTCCAATTTGGTGGATTCATCCGTTCCGCCATTACTGACTTAGGGCTTATTGTCCAGATATATCTGAATCATGACATTACCCCCTCCTTGACTGGAGGATGAGGCTCCTATTGCTTATACGCCCAGAGGAACTTTGCATGCATTCAGTTCATGATCCGACTGCTAGCAGGGACCTTGATGTTGTATGGATCTATACCTGTCTTCTCAATGACTTTGATTGGCCCAATCCAGATACTGGCCAGCTTGTGTTTCCAGCTGAGCCCATGTTGATCGCGGAATAGGACCATGTCTCCATCTTTAAACTGTGCTAGGCCACTTCGCCATATCTGATCAGCATCGTGGCTTTTGATTTTATTGGCTAAGCTGAACGAGTACACTTCAGTTTGTAATTTAATCAGCGTATTTGTTAGGATGGTCAAATAGCGTTGTGGACCCATTCCACCGGTGTCCTCTACACAAGCATACAGAAGTACAGGCAGAGAGGGTGCCATACATAAAGCAATTGGAATGGACTTTTCCCCATGGAAGAAGAATAGCTGATGTTGTAGGTGAACACCGCGGTAAAAAGGAGGGTACTCCAATTGGAAGGCCTATTAGTAAACAACTTCCTGAGAATGTTCACTAGGGTCCCATTAACATGTACAACCATTCCATTGGACTCAGGGTGATATGGAGCTGTTAGAATCCCCCGCGGATGGCCATCATTTCATTGAGTTTGGGAAGTATGTGAGAGGTAAAATTAGTGCCATTGTTGGTAAGGATATACTGCGGGCAGCTGTGACACTGAATAATGCATTCCATTACAAACTTAGCCACAGTAACCGCGACCAGATCCCAAATGGCCCGTGCCTCAACCCACCTGGTCATGTGGTCAATTGCCACAAGGATATACTTGGACCAATTAGCTCCCATTGGCAGAGGGCCGACGACATCAAGGGAAACCATATGCCAAGCGAAGTGCAGCTTTACTAACTGGTATGAGGTCTTCCGGTGGAATGGCTTTTCCACTTGGCACTGATGACAGGAGGATACAGTATCAAGCACACCGAAGTTTTATGCTTTCTCAGCAATACCGAGGTTGCAATAATTCAAAGTCTTGCGCACACCACCATGCCCAACTGCCCTATGTGCGCTCATGATAATGTTAGGCCGCGTTGAAATTGCGGAAAATTCACCATGGAAACACCAATCCGCTTGTACAACTCACCATTCCACTGGAAATTATTGGCTCGCATTTCATTCAACGCCTTGATGACTTGGGGCGGCATCATCATACTTCCCACTGAGCATCTTGTCATGCATATTATCGCTGGGGATCCGCCATAACTGCAATAGTTGGTAGCCTCAACAAGCAATCAGCATTCTGGTGTTTTGCTCCTGGTCAGTAAAGGATCTTGAAGCAAGCCTGTAATCTAAGGGCCCATCGTGCTAGCCAGCCCTCAGGCTCCTTAAGGTTCTGCAGCCAGCGTAATAAGATGTGTTCTCTACAACTTTAAATTTTACACCATGCAAATATACTCTGAATTGCTTATAAGCATAAAAACACTGCTAAGCTGTCAGGCGAACAGCAAGTAAGAATTAGACTGGCCTGCCAGCCCGGATGCCAGAGCATCCAAGTGGCAAACCAGAATGCCAGAGGCACTGCTGCTGGTATGACGGATATGGAACTGAAAGGGAGCTTGGTTCTCAACAGATAAAACGGGATTTTTGGGGAAGTTGTTTTTATTGGAAAATTTAAGGAAGGAAAATCAACCAACAATCTTATCAGTGTGATGCGCCTGATTAAGTATTCATTAATTTTGAGGGAAAATAAGCCAGATCAGGCTCCGAAAATTTGATCTAA